>JAQFJB010032638.1:0-13817 GCA_029874875.1 Naso minor
CTACTAAAGCAGTGGTTCCCGAAGTAAGGGTCGGGACCCCACGGGGGGGTCACAAGAGACAGAAAGGGGGCGAGATGCCTTCCAAAAAATAACAAATAAATTTTTCAGATAATTTAAAATTGCATAATTAACCTATTATTGTATACATTCTGGTTATATTCTTTGTTAAATTACTTTAAAATAATATTATAGCTGTTAGGTTGTTGTTGTTTTGTGTTGTATTGATGCACGTGTAGGCCAAATAGTCCGTGTGCAGCTGTGCACAGCGTTATTTGCCACCTCCAAGGCTGATGGGGGTCCCCAGTCTCTGGCACTGTTATTCATGGAGGTTGCGGGCTGACAAGTTTTGGAACACATGGTTGAAATTTGACAGTAATATTTGTAGAAGATAAGGGCGATCTCCGCTAATAATGAGAAGTCAAAAATACACTGGAATGATCCTTTATAGCAAAGAATAAACTCATGTAATAATGTTGTCCCTCAGGTGCTCACTGGAGGCTACTGAAGGGCCAGACAGGTGCACAAGTCTGTCCCCGGATGAGTGACTATCACCAGCAGAGAATACCAAGAAAATACCTGGAGACCCAGAGCCAATAAATGCAGTATTTCTAAATCTTTGAACTTTTTCTGTTGAATTTTCCAGGTTCTACATGATTTAAAATGTAGAATTTAAAGTTTCCTTACCAAAAATGTGAAAAGATAATCTCTGTTCATTACACAGCACTTTATTCTGACGCCTCGCACCACTATTCACCACCCTGCTGGCCTGTTAACCCGTCCAGAAGTTGTGCTGCTTTTCTTTCACTAATATCACACAGTTGAACACTCAACATTTAACACTTAAAAACTACATTGACTGTGGAAGTCAAGGAGGCCGCCGCAAATGCCTCTGAGTCTTTCAACTTCTCCTGAGGCATCCACGGAGCCCGGCGTGCCCTGACTGATCTTGGCACACACACACGAAGAAAAGAAGGACGCCCTCGCAGTCTCCATCATCTGCCGGTCCAGCGTGCCAGCTTTGCCTTTCGAGTTAAAAGCGCACCGCTCAGAGGGCACTGGGCCGCTGCAGCACGACATCGAGGTGAGAAAACGGACGGGGGAGACCGTCTGTAACCCCATCAACCCAGAAACTTCTGTCTTAAAAATCTCCGCTCACACACACACACACACATGCACGCTCCTCAGATGTGTGCCACTTATCACTCTCCTCATTTAAAGTTCACCTCGTGCTATTTGTCACTGTGTACACTCTTATCGATATCATTGATGCTGCTGCGCAGGGCTCTTTATAATTTATTACCCCTCAGCACCTTCAGACTCGCACTATTGACATCATGTAAACTCAGTAGGAGTGTCTGAGCTTTGCATTATCTCAGAGGTGACGTTCACTGTACAAACGGCTGCTGCATTTCTTCACTCTGTGCATGCAAGCTCAAAAGACATTTTTATACAACCAGAATCACGGTTTTCACGGCTGTCAGTCCTGTCAGAGCGATGAGACCAATTTCTGTGCAGAGAAATGTGGAGGTTGCAACAGCGCCACAGGACAGAATACCAAAAGTTTGGTTCTTTGATTAGCTTTTTAAAAATACACACACACCAACATATAAGATATGACAAGACGTAAAACATATTATTTGATATTAGCGATGTCATGATGTCAGATTTTGGTGTCACGATTACTGTCTGGGGAAATATTATGATTTTATGATTTTCATGATTATCAACACTATTTTATCTATTATATATACATATGCACATTCATCATTACATTACAAATAAATATAACTATATAACTTGTAAGTCTCTCTTTCTCTGCTCTCTTTTCCCATTAACAAATTAATTTTATACAGCCAAACAAATATTAGACTTGTGTATTAACCATTAGGCTATAACTTGTTTTTAGGTAGCCAAACATTAGGCCCACACTTCAAAAACCAACTGGATGGCCTAAAACTGATGGTGCTATGCTGTATGTTGAAGTGTTTAAATAAAATTGTTTTCAACAATTATCTGTCTTTAGCAATATAATTCACTTAACATTCATGCCAATGAAGCATTTTTAATCAAAAGGTAGAGAAAGAGAGAGAGCCCCTCCTCCTCCTCCTGCTGTTCTTCCTCCTCCTCCTCTGAAAAAGTGTCTGTGAACCCTGTGAATTCTTTGTACTAACACTAAATTGCTCTGAAGGAGTTTCAGGCCACCTTAGTACATTTAGCTGATATAGTTTTTTGCGTTGACTTGGGCATGCAGGGATGAATATAATCGCGACGACGTTGGGACAAATTAGACGTGTTGGAGCCTTTGGCAGCGACTTTCCGGCAGCAGGATTAGCAGATGTGACATCCATCATTGACCAGAACACCCTGGTCATTTTTTAAAAAAAATCCAAAATGATTGCACACTGCCACACAAGTTAGCGCGTTCAATGTGACTCCCGTCGCGGCTTGCGAAAGATTTCACGCGCCTCCTGCATAAATGACGTGTCACAAGAGATACCGTAGCTTACAGAATTCTCACGTTTATCCTACAGTGACATTTTTTTGCAGTTAATGATAAAAATCAGTTAATCCTGACATTCTTACCTACTGCGGCTTTAATATTGTTAAGAAGACTGTGTGACAGGAAATGATGTCAGAGAGGAGGACCCTTGATGTTGACAAGGTTAGAAGCTCTCGTAGAAATGACTCATAATTTGTCGGGTATGATCAGTTTACATGTCAAATGGTATGACTGCTGAAAAACATGAAAATAATTGATAGTAGTTATACATATAAGGTTAGAAGTATTTACACGTACATGTGCTTACATAGCTGTCCATGATAATGCCTGTCAAATCTGATTTAAAATAATGGGTCACATCATTTGACTCCCATTGAAGGCCTTCCTGTTATTCATAATGTCCACCTCTGTTTGTCCATGTAAAGACTGTTTAGCATCATGAAGACGGCAGTGTGCTGAACAGACCAGTTGAGAGAGAGAAACCGAATTATGAGTGATGGCCCCACGAGGTAAAATGAAGAATTTTTAGAAGTTGAAATAATTGTGTCGGAGGTGGACACTGGAAAAAGCTCACTCTTCTGTGTGTGTACTCCAGAGTGATGATGTTAAATAAAAATGAAGCGCTGGCTGAAATAACTGAGGCTGTGAATGCTGTTTGCCCTGAGGTTCAGACGGTGACACAAGTTTAAACAGAAAAAGAAGACGTGATGTGACAGCCCAGGCTGGCAGCAGTTATCGTAGAGTCAGCGTTAGGTGAGATCTGTTCAAGGAGTGAGGGAGAAAGTGATGACGTCCAACAAATCACCCACAGGTAATTTACAACTGTTGAGATGGAATTTTCAATTTCTCATCAAAACAAAACTGTATAGAAATGAAAATAGCATTGCCTCTTGCAAAACTTCATCACTAATTACAGTCCAACAGTAATAATTTGCCCAGATGATGCAGGTGTGGAGGATGATTTGCTGTTGACCTCTTACTCTGTGTCAGCAGCCCCTCAGTCCACTTTCTGCTCCTCCTCAGAGTCTCATCGGCATTAGTTTTTTTCTGACAGTGGTACCAGTATCGGAAAATGCTTCAGATACTGCTCAAAACGCTGGTATTGGTATCGGAAAGTACCCCAGTCCAGCACAGATCCAATACCATGTGATTTATTATTTGCTAAATGTCACCCAGCTGTTTCCCAGTTAGCTCAGTTAGTGCAGTGTAAGGCAGGGCTGTTCAGCTGTGTTGTTCAGGGGGCCACATCTTCAGAAAGCTAAGTGTCCGGGGGCCGGACATTATTATTCTCATCATGAATGTATATAAACTAGACACAACGGAAGAGATTGTTGGTTTTTATTGATAGTGTCATAATTTCATCTCTTATATACTATTTATAGGCCTATTGCTGGAAGAACAAACCCATTTCTTGTTCAAACAGCTGTTTATTCAAGTTTCTCATCAAAAGCTACTTTTTCTTGACTAGAGATGTTCCATCGAGGGTATTTCACGATTCGATTCGATTTTGATTATGGGAGCCTCGATTCTTCGATTATGGCGATTATAATGTTTGTCGATTTGATTCGATAATTGCTGCCATAATTTTTCGATTATTGCCGTTTTTAATGTTTTTTTTCATCTCAGCACAACTTCTAAACAGATTCACGTCACATGGCCAAACTTTGTGGAAACACCCACACTTTTTCAGTAGTCCTGGCTTGCCCCGCCCCTACACTTTAGCCCATTTAGCCCATGATTCCCAGTGTCCTGAGATGCAATGCATTGTGGGGCAGTCAAGTATGTCCATTTGGCAGATGCTGCATACTTGAAATCATACTAAGTAAAATAGTACATTAGGATGCAGTGTCACACGCACCATGTGTCTGTGCATTTTCCTAAATGTTTTACTTATCACATTTATAAACTTGGGCCATGCGTGTTTATTTTAGGCCATTTCCTTCATTACTGGATTAAAAATGCTTTTAGAAATGCCCTTTGCCCTTACGAAACCAAGCTGATGTGGCTTTCTCTCATTTTAAGAATTTAATTAGCTACACAAAACGCCAGTCATCTGCACAGTTAATTATTACTTGGCCTTGCAAAAAACAAAACATAACAAAACAAAACAAAAACCCGATACAAGTCTGTGCGTGATGTAATGATGTGTGAATATGTTCATGAGCACAAACACACGCGGCCAACACACATCAAAGGCTCCAAACCTTTTACAAGAGACTCTCAGAATGAAACAGAACGTCGTGTTTGCCTTCCTCTCTGCTCGTTCTTTCATTTCTGTTCAATATTCGCTGCTCATGTTTGCTTTATGCACCGCTGATCATGTTTGTGAATCTCTTATGGATTACTTAGCAATGCTCAGTGTTAAAGATCAGTTTGATCCAGGATGCTGAAAAATATTTATCATACACCACTGTTGTTTTTCTATTCAACCTTCATTTATCAAGAAAAAAAAATACTTTTACGGAACTAGACCAGAAATAGATGTTAGATAAAGATATTGCATGTCCTGAGATTTCTGTCCTTCATTCTGAGGAATGCACACATATCCAGTGGTTGAATCAAAAACAGCGTAAATACAGTTTAGATAGAGAGAGCTGTTATTAAATAAAATAAACTGTGTGAAGTCTGGCTGTGTGAGATCAATGTAAATATATATCTTGTAAATAACCCTATATGTGTTTGTTGCTCAAAAGAAGAATTAGCCCTGTTTGACAATCATTTCTGTTATCTTTCATCAGTGTTTTTACCTGTTTGAAGTTCTTATTGTCTTTTTTAATCTTTTGGATTAGATTAGATTTTATTTTGAAAAATATCTGCTGGGACTCCTGTGCTTCCAAAAAAGCCTAACATAACTACAACCATTAAAAAAAACCTGGAAAGGAGAAAAAAGACGGTAAAATTAAAGCATAAGCGGTAAAATATTGACGTTTAGCGCCCACCAAAGAGGCACAAGATGAATTGTTAGAACATTGCCTTATTAATTTGTTTTTTAACTTGAAATATCTCTTTTCACCTTGTTTAATGTTAGTGTTATCTTAATGTGTGCTACTGTTAGGCCACAGCAATTTTCTGAAACTGTAATCCAATATGTTCTGCCTGTAAGTATGCAGGTTTGATCACTTCATACCTTTTGTTGTGGCGTCTTACTTCTCTCTGATTCAATTACAGGTGATGCCAAGTGAGCAGCATCACTGCGAGTCGTGTCAGCTCTGAACGAGCTAAACAAAGCTCACGCAGTCTGTAATCAGTCCACTGCAAGATCATTTTAACATCACTGAGAGTAAAAATCAATCAAGACATCTTGAGTTTCCAGATCTCACGTGTGTTTCATCGATGATACTCCACAACCAAAAGCTATAACATCTGAAAATCCAAGTCTGTCCCTTAGATTTAAGCATTATTGAATCTGAATATTGGTTTTGAGTACCAGTCTCACCAGCAAAAGTAAAGGCTGCCATGCTGCCTCCTTTCAGTTAAGTATAAAAGTCAAAAACAGGCTGAGCGCTGCTAAATGTGCCGTTTATAAGATTCAGAGGACAGCAGAGAATAGTGCTTTCTTTCAGATGTCAAGCGTCCCTTTAAAGTGCCTTTTAATGTAGTTTGGTACATGGGTGTGCAGGTGGCGGTGCGTGTGTGGGCCGGTTTGTGTTTTTTTACTGAGCTTGACCTTCAGTGATGTGACTCATTTAGGTGCTGGGAGAGCGAGGCTAGAAAAAAAAAAAAGATAAGAAAAGGTTATCAGACTGCAGTGCAGAAGGTCGCTGTTCCTCGCCTCTCGCACCAAGACAGCGTTAAGACGGCCTCATAATTTAGGTTCATTCAGAAAAAAGAAGCGGCATTCACTGCGCTTAATCACATTCTGTGAGCTGGACGAGGAGCCTCTGTAGCCTGGCAACGAAATAATAACATTAAAAAAAGAGTTCCTTACATAACATTGTGTCATACGTGACCTTTTAGACCTGTTGAAACCAGAAGACACTTGCCTCTGCTAAACCTGCTCCTCCTGGTTTTTTTCCCCTCGGGATTTAAATTAAATCTTAAGCTTTGTTTCATAATTTTTGCAAGAACATTGCATGTAATAATCTAAAGTTAACCATGAAATTATTTTAACACTTAGTTTTTTCTGCATTGAAGCATTAATTATGGGCAGTTGTGAGCTCCAGTGACACAGTGAATGTTTTACCAAAGTTATTAATATCTTATTATATCACATTCATCATTATTTTAAGTTCGACAGTGCAAACAGTGAAAGGGACGCGGAGAACAAATTCCTGTTTGTGCTTAAGATATTTATTTCGTCCTCGCAGTTGAAATGAGAAACTAAAGGTGCTGAATTGTTTACTTAGCCTCTTTTGTTGATCTGCTCTAAGAAGAATCTCATCAACGACTTTGAACTGTCTCTTTTCAGTTTCAGAGGTTTCTTTGTAAAAAGACAGTGCTTCCCCTGTGCTGGCCTTGGGAGGCGCCCTGCTGCATCACTGCTGGGTGCTTTCTTACAATCAATGAATTTGCAGCTTTTCACCCGCTGAAGTCATGATTTCTAAGCTGCAGGTATTCAGATGATCATTACAGAAAGATGTTCTTTGCAAAAATCCTTCTCTTTCACCAATAAGGTTTGTTGAATAAATACTGTTTGGCCTGTATGTTTATGTTGCCAACTTCCATAGGCAAATATTTCACACCAAAGCAATGCAAGATGCAGAAAAGAATCTGGGAATTTTGCAGGAAAGGAGGAAATTTTCACTCCAGGAATAGCCCACCCCAAAACCTCCATAGTGATTTGGAAACAGTTGTTTAAACGCTATAAGATTGTTGGAGTTAAAACCTGTCAGCACGAGCCTGTTTTTCTTCTGCTTCTTCATTTAAAACGTTGGAAATGAGGAGGAAGGACATCTCAACCCTCTCACCGCTAAAACATCTTTTACAGGCAGAATATCTGCATCATATTTGTGCTTCATCACAAGGCGTCGATAGCCTACCCTTCGATTCCTGCTAGATTTCCTAAGACGTTACAGACACAGTACCTGGAAGTCGGTGGGAGCCGAGGACACGACGTTACTCACGGAGCCACAGAATGGAAAGAACAGTTTGAGTTGTACAGGGAAAATGTGTGTGTGCTCGCCGCTGGAGAAAATCGATATGAATCACTGTGAGCTCTTGCTCTTCAACACATTAGAACACGCTGGCAGAGAATAATAGAGGATAACAAGGAAGTCATTTTGCAGTGAAACTTTATTCATATTTCATCTCTCTGCGCCCTCCGTTCACCTTATTAAAAAAACTGGAAACAATTTGTTTCATTTGTGATTCTGAATGTCCTGCATGTCCTTGCTAAAGCTATTTTTTTAGTAAAACTACATTTAGAAAGGTCTCAAAATGCAAATTATTGAAGCTGTTCTGGAAAAAACACCTGCTGAAATAATGAAGTACGAAAATGAAAGTTTCCTCTTAGAACGCAGTCGACAATTTCAATAGGATGCCGTCTTTTTGCCTCATTGATGAGACAGACACAAAAGAATTTAATTAAAGTTTCTCCGAAGACTCACTCAATCCATTTCAGAGTAAATCAAAATAATTTGAATTCGTGAAAAAATATGTTTAAGCTTGAATAATTATCATCACAAACACAATCGGTTGCAGTTTTCTATCAAAATTCGCTTTACAGAGACTCTGTGTTTCGTCAAAGCTCCTTCATAATGTTATTTTTAAACATGCTTGTCAGTCTTTACTTTGTCACGCTTTGTCCCAGCTGCAAATTTGGGAAGGGACACAACAAATAAAAAGTTTTGCATGTGTGGCTTTTTATCCCAATCAATCAACATGGCAAAAAAGAGTCTCTCTTCAGAGGGCCTTAGATGAGAAAGAAAGTATTGAAGAAGCTTTGGAAGATGGAGATGAAGGGATCACATTTCTGTCGATTCAGAATCTGACACTGATTTTGAAGAGGAGGATGAGATTGACCCTCAGCTCTGAGATCAGCCCGTCAGCAGTCAGCTCAGTCTTTAGTTTACAGAAACAAACATCAATACACGGAAACTTCATATACGTGACTTATTCCAGCCGTGTGCTGATTATGATCTCATTTTTAATCACATTTTTCAAAAGAAAAGAACAGCGATTTTATTGACAAATGTCATCTAGCAGAGGTTAAACATCAGCCAACCAACCAAATTCAGACAATACTGCATATATAATATTGATAGATGTGTCAGATATTAAAATTTTCTTGCTCCATAATATCGAATCTGCATCGTCCACAAAAATCCCACATCGGCTGGACCCTGCCTTTAATACTAGTAAGTGATATAAAGTCAACATCTGAGTTCTGATGATTTGTTTGGGCTGGATTGTCTAAGAAGCACAGTGTTGTGGTTCCACCTGACCTGTGCACGTCGGGTGAGTAACAAACAAACACCACACAGGGTTTAAATCTGATTGATGACTTGTCTGAATATGACTTTGACAGTTAGTTGATATTGATTAGCTGCCATGACACGAACGCTGAGGTTTTGTTTGTGTTTTTTTTCTTCCCTTTCCAGCACATTCGTCCTTCCTCTCAACCTTTCGATTCTCATTATTGGCCCTCATCACTTTCACAGCCTTTATTAGACTCCAGTTAGTGTTTCCTCTCTGAACTAAATCCTCTCCTTTCGCCTTGTTTTTCCTCAGAATCAATGTGTATAGAAATTTGTGTTTGAAGTGAAACTCAGCCCCTAAATTTCTTATGAGCAGTGTGCGCTTCTTGGGAAAGAAACCGTCACCTGTTCAAAGACACTGGGGGGGAAAAAGACTCGAGGTGACTAAGAGCTCAGAGATGCACAAGAAAAGGTGCTCTGAAATCCTGCTGCTGCTGATAGTAATGAAAGCCTCATGCAAGGTCTGAGGTGTAGTTTTAATATTGCATCTTATACAATTCATACCCACATACATGAACAAATCTATCTCAATGTATCCTCTTTTAATATTTTACTCTATATTCACTTTATCGTCACAACTTTTTCTGTTTGCCTTTTCTTTTGCTTCTCTGTGATGTTTGATATGTTGTGGGAGCTCCGCATGTGGATACAGTAACAAAGTACGCTAAAGTGTTAGAGCGGTGAACGCGTGTTTGGTCACATCTTAAATTTCCCCGTAAATTCAGTCGACAAAATCATTTTTAATTGTGCAATCTTCATTCATTCAAGTACAAATTTCATCTGCCTCAATTTAGCCAACGCATTCATCCCACAGATGTACAGCTAGTGTAGCTCGCAAATGTGTACGAGGTAGTGTTGTAGTCTAGGCCACACTAACCGAGACCAGGATGTGTCAGAGACGAGACCAAGACTGTTAAAAAAAATTTCCTCTGGTTTAAAGGTGGTGATAGAAGTTAAATGTTTTCCCTGCGCTCTGCCGAGTGTTTTCTCTTGTATTCTGTTTTGCCTCGGAATTCTCTGTAGTAGGCAAACGAATTAAAAAATCAAACTACAATTGACTGGTCTTGATAAAAATCCTTAGTCTGCTATGTCTGAGACCGAGACAAGACCGAGTCAAAATGCGTTTGATTTGGGGCGCCCGGTGGCTCAGTCGGCAGAGCAGGCGCCCCATATACAGAGGCTGTGTCCTTGCTGCAGCTGCCACGGGTTCGATTCCACCTGTGGACCTTTGCTGCATGTCATTGCCCCTCTCTCTCCCCTGTTTCCTGTCCACTCTTCAGCTGTCCTGTCCTAATAAAAAGGCACAAAAAAGCCCAAAAAATATCTTTAAAAAAAAAAAAAAGAAGCGTTTGATTCCGAGACGAGACCGAGACCTTCAAAAAGACCAACGTCAAGTCCGACAGCACGAGTACGAGGTTTGATTAAAAACATCAGAGGCTAGTCTGGTTGTGCATGAATGCAGTGCTGCTCAGAAATGAGCACGTAAAAGGTTCAAGCAATAACTTTTGTCAGTGTTCCGGGTTACACTGTGTGATCACCATCAGCATCTGAGTTACGCACGTTTCTGTGGTAAGTGTGCATTAGAGATTTCACCACTGACCTGAAACTTGGGTTTATGGCTACGACCCTGAGACCACACCAAAATAAGTTGCAGGAAGTTTAACCCTGCAAGTAGGCTGATGTAGAGTTTGGACTTTGTTTTGTGCAGGTGAGAAACTTGCATGTTTCCCAACTCCATTTCCTTTGTGCCAAAGTTCAGACTGTTTGCACCAAATTTTCCCCTTAGACACCTCAGAATGTCACATTAGTACTCCGCCTTGACTAACGGAGACAAATTGACTGTGCACGAGCCTGCAAATGTCAGAGACATTAATGAAGATCCTTGCAGACTCCGATGTGGTTCTGCTTCTGTTTGGGAGGCAGGAAATCTCTGATGCACATGGACCAGTGGGAACAGGATGTGTGTGGCTCAGGTGCTGATGGTCATCAGTCGATGTAACTTGGAAGTCTTACTCATGAAAGTTATTGCTTGTACTGTTACACACATATTAATGTGCAGCAGTCCATTTGTGTGCAACAGGACCAGCTTGGAAATCATTTTTTATATAATTGTGCCCGTCTATATTGGAATTTTTAAGCAAATAGTGGAGGTAGTAGGGAGCAAGAAAATTCCAATATTTATTATCAGTTGATTGTGTTTATCAGATACTTGAGACAAATTATGTAATGGAGGCCGGATATCTTACATTTTAACAAACTTTAGATCATGCAGAAATTGACTGAAATTGGACAGATCACCCTCTGCTGGACAAACCATGTAATTACAGTGTTTGAATCATGAGTCCAAGGATTTTTTCAGGCCATAAAAAGAAATAGCAAAATAGATTTTACCCCGTGGGTCACCAGAAGTTTTTACAGTGGACTGGGACCGCTGACGAGCTCCTGCTCCCTGTCCTGTCCTCTCCATATCAGAGTGTGTCTTAGCAGCTCATAATGACACCTAAATTATGTTGAGATGCACTGCGTATTGCATGCCTCACCTTTCTCACTTGTTTGTTCTCGCAGAAGTGGAACGTCACGTTAATGCTGATTCACGAGTCAGAACACTGTTGGATGAACGGGGAAAGCAAAGGAATAAAAAACAGACAGTTACGTTGGTGTTTGATTCCGATGATGACGCAGCTCTCCGACAGTCAAATACCGAGGCAGAAAACTAAGAATGTTTGTTTAATAAAATTATTTTAGGGTTAGGGTTAGCCATAATCTGATAATATGATTTTAAAGTAATTTAAGAACAAATATAACCAGAATTTATACAATAATGGGTTAATTATGCAATTTTAAACCATTAAAAAAATTTAGTTGTTTTTTGGAAGGCGTCTTGTGACCCTCCAGGGGGTCCCAACCCCTTCTTTGGGAACCACTGTCGTAGACAGTACACAGTCGCAGATATGTCTGTGTTAGACTGATGTCAGCTGATAATACTGGCAAACCGATATATCGGTCAGATCCGAGGTCATAGTGAAATCGAGGGTTGTTCCCAAATTTATATCTCAACTTCTCTTCTGGCCCCGTTCTTGCGTTACTTGGGCTCCGTCTTTATTAGCATCCCCTGGCAGATAAAAGGACACTAACTGCACTGAAGACGCCTGGTATTATACCACATTGAACAAAAGTAAATCAATTGTCTTAGAGTTGGACAAAGAAAACAGGTGTTAAATGAACCTGGAGCCAGACACTGAGTGGAGCACAGCCAACAGTTTGCATTGTTTTTTCATTTTGTGCCTCCGTCCGTACAAACTTTCAAGTAAACAGGCGGCTATGCAAATCAATTCCTTTTGTTTCTTTCAAAGGTCTTTTATTTGATTCTTCGGCCCGAACGAGACAAAGCTTGTTTATGAAATTAACTTCACACACACACACACTCGCACACAAAGCAATCTTTAAAATGCCACTCATATCCGTAGGTAGCGCACACTTTTGTTTATTACACGTGTGACAGAAGTTCATCAGCACCCTGAAGCGCTGCTTGAGTGGTCGTGTTTACCGTTATTTTTGCCCGTCACACACAAGGAGCATCACTGCGAGGCTGCCTGCAGGACAAAGCGACACAGATGCATTGTGGGTGTGTGTGTGTGTTTATTTGAGGAAGGGGGGGCAGACGAGTGGATGTGAGGGCTCTGAGAATAAAACCGCATGTTTAAGAATCATTCACGATGATGAAGCAGCACAGAAATGGACGCATGACACAGAGAAATCAAATCCCCCTCATGTTTATCTTTTTTCTTCCTCTTTTGGGATTGAAAATGTAGTCCAGCGACCAATTTCCCAAGGTCTGGGAGTTATAAATATTTCACTTATAAATATTTATACCAACTATGCGGCATCGTTCTGGCCTGAAGAATTAGTCATTAGTCAGTGATTTGTGCTTAAGTCGGAGATTCCCCTCACTGCAGAGCAGAAAATAATACAGTGAGAGACAGCAGAGCTCAGTGGATTCTACCTGAGTCCATCATGACTGTGGTGTGTTCATGTGTTTGTTTGTGTCGTGTGGAAGTGCAGTGTGTGTGTATATTTGGTTGTGTTGTTTGTGTTTCCACTATACTTGCATATTTGCTTTTGTGTATTTGGTTGTGTTTTGTGTTTTTTAAAAGCATTTCTGTACAGAAGCTGAGAGCGGCCATGATGGCTACTGTCTTTTTCATTCTGTTATCTCAACATTACATATTACATTATTTATATATATATATATATATCCCCCCCCACTCTTAACTGCAGAGATCATCAAGTCTCTTCTTCTGTGGTGGAATTTATTTATGACAAAACAAGATCCATCCTACTTAAAACTGGATGATGCTCTCCCTGAGACAGTCACAACAAAACCCAAATTTCAAAGCCAATGTCGGCTGATAATTATAACGTCCTGATAATATTGTTCATCTCTGCTTGTGAGAACGGATTAAAAAAATGGGAAATCACAGGATAATTTGATCATTTATCTGATGATCCCACGATAATGCGCCTTCATCTCGCGATCACGGGATATTTCTGGGGAAATGGAAAGCGAGTGTCTGGCTCATGATGGCACAGATTTGACCCTTCAAAATCACTGAACAACGCCGGACTACGTTTCTCCTTAAATGACGAGGGCTGATCTGAATGTTATCTCTGACAGAGAGAAATCAATTCCTGCCTGTGTTAGACCTCGATTAAAGTACAGTTTGAGGCGTTGATCAATAGATATTTATTGATGTGACATTTTCAGCTACTTAAAGTGTCAACAGGCTTTTACATGCCGGCGTTGGCGGCACTGCATGTCTGACAAACATCATTTGTAAAGAGGAAACAAGCTTCTGTTTAAAAACAGACATAAAAGTGTTATCCTGTTATCACGGGAAAAC
>JAQFJB010032773.1:0-13811 GCA_029874875.1 Naso minor
GGGGTCCCTGGACCTCATACTGACAAGAACCAGTGGGTTTTTTTTAGATAACTCACTTGCAGACGCATCTTTTTTTTTTAATGGCACCATGGCGGTGCTTTTCTTCTCTCTCTCCCTCTCGGCACCGCCGTTCCTCTTTTTTTTACCCGGTTGAGGGTCCATCATCGACGAAGCCTCGTCTGTCGTCTCCTCTCCCAGTCCACTCGCTACACACACACACACACACCGTAGCAGCCAGTACCAGACACACGTCACACACCCCTTCCTCCACACGCTGTCTGTGTGGTTGATACGGACTGTTGGGGCGGGTGTTAACTGAAACAAACCAATCGTCTTGTCCTCCTCACATGCTACTGGCCTGAGTGGCCTCTGATTGGCCTGGCCTCCCTCTGTGACTTAGAAAAAAAGTCAGATAGCCGCGACGCCGGTGGACCGGCAGCCTGTAAAAAAAAAAAAAAAACAGAGAGAGAGAGAGACGCAGGCCAGCAGGCCAATCATAGGCCGGCGCTTCGGGAATACTCCCAGTTCTCCCTATGGCCAGTCCGGGCCTGGGAGGTCCCCATAAAGACAGGACTAGAAACATTAAGTGTGTATGTGAGCTGAACCTGGTCCCCATAAAGACAGGACTAGAAACATATGCATGTGTGTGTCAAGTTCACTAGTTCCATGAGGGTTGACAGAAAGGTGCTTGTCAGGTTAACTCTGTTCCCTCAAACAGCAGTCTACTACATCACCCAAAGAGTAACCCTGCAGAAAAACAAAGTGCATCTTGGTAATGAGATTACATATTATCCAGGTCAACATGAACACTGTGAGAATACAGTGTTTACATTACTCCATTACCTGTGTGGTAGCATCGCCTCTGTTTGAATCTTCATGGGAAGCCCCATCTGCAGGGAACATCTCCGTCTCTACTGCTGCAGCAGGAGCCTGCTTGTTTGTCTCCTGGAATTCAGATAAAAAATAATGTTGATCACATCAGAGCAATCACTCATATAGCCGCAGATTTAGAGCTGAGAAACAGAAATATTTTGAAAAATGCAAAATTAGCTGAGGTGGCACATTTTCATACACGTTACGTTCTTAAAATTCTTTCTTACCTTGTCACGCCAGGGCCACTTTGAGTCACCATAGTTGTAATCAATTTCAGTTCCTGGTTCTATATTCTTCACAGCAAATAGGCACAAATGTGGCCTGTCGTCTACTATGACTTTTTTAATGATGCAGTTTGGAGATTTGTGGTTGTCCTTCACTAATCTTCCAAGGGATCCATCCTCTTTGGATGCATCATTACTAAAAGACATAAAAAAGACAGACATCAAACTTACTATTATTTCAATATGAAATTTCATGGTGTATTCATCTTTACAGTTTTACTGCAAGAATCATTTCAAACACACAGCACATCAACTCTTCTTCATAAATTAAGTTTAAGTCAACTCCAAATGTGGAATGAGTGGAGGAAATGCCTAATCCAAATAAAGCTTCTTTCATAAACCTAAAATCTGAAGACTTATCACCGTTAGCTAACGCTACAAACCAAAACTGTCTCTGTGGAATTAAGTGCTGCTCCTAGCATGTGTGATTAAAATACTGATCCTGCTTCTCTTCATTCAGCAACTACTCAAACCTTTGTTTCAGGTCTTTATAAGAATTATCTTTGATCTCCACAAAAAAAAAATCTGTCTTTACATGCTGACCACCACTGGCATTTTTGCCATTCAAAATCAAACAGGAAAGTGCTCTGTATCTCCCAATAATGTCTTGACCGGCATTCTCCAGCTGATATGAGTTGACCCCTGTATTCCAAGACCAAATCACCTGGTCCAATGTGCTGAGTCGTGAACACTCCTCTTCCTGCCACAACACATAATTGAATACACATCTAATTGGAGGAAACACTGAGTTGTCTCAACCTTTCACAAATAGCCTGATCCCCTGCTTGTGAATTAAATGTGGCAATAACATTAAAATGATGTTAAAATCTTATGGTCTAAAATTTGGTTTTAAAGGCAGTTGGAAATGGTTGTAATTAGAGATCCAGTGTGATAGTGTGATGTGACTGCTTTCATGGCCCTTTTGGACACGTCAATACAGCTCAGGCAGCAATGTCAACATGACAAAATAAAGACACAAAATGATGATAAAAGAAAAACAGACAGCAAAAAGTACACAAAATGACTACAAAGAGACACAAAGCTCTCACATACAACAAAATAAAGACAGTTATCACTGCAAAGAGGTACAAAGCTTGCAAAAAAGACACAAAATGACTATAAAAGAAACACAAAGACGGCAAAAAGGACATAAAATGACCCAAAAAATACACAAAATAACTACAAGGAGGCACACAATTTGAAAATAAGACACAAAATGACAAAACAAAGACAAAAATGGCTGTAAAAGAGACACAAAGTTTGCAAAAAGTTGTAAGAATTATCATTCACTCTAATATCACAAATCATATCACGATTACAATATCAGCCGATATAATCACAATTACACATATTTTCTAAGCTGCATGCATTACCTGGTCAGTGTCCTTCGTCTCAGACATCACATGTACATATATACATGCACTGTCTGTCCAATGATACCAGATCTTGTAGTGTATGTAATGTGTACATGTATGTGGTGATATTATTTGATGTTATTCAGTCCAGGAAAATCATGACTGAATATTACCCAAAAATACCAATTCCATCCACTGTATTAAACCAGGTCAACAGATAACAGTGCCACAAGAATGAAATGTCTCTTAGTTTAAATATTCAGTTCTTGAATGCTCCAAACTGCTAAAATCATGATCAACTGTTCTTTCATATTGATAGCTGTCTTATGTGTTTGTTTTGGGGCTTTTTTTTGTAGTATTTCCAACTTTTGACAGGTTTCATCCTATAATTCAAGAAGCTCAAATGAACTTTTCTTTTTTCTTTCTTTCTTTTTTTAACTCAAACGTAAAAACTATCACCATACACTGATTTTGCTTATTTTGTGGTTTCGACCACATTCCGATAAACTACCAGTCAAATTTGTTAACTTTAACATAATTTAGAAAAATTGCTTTTTTATCTGTGGACTTGTCGGGATATCAGAACGCCAGCAAACAGGGAAAGGAGCAGATTGTTGGCGTATCGTTTTTAACACATGCATATCGCTTTTAATAGCGTTACATGCAACGAGCACTTACATTAGCTGTTGCTACTGAAATATACTTTAATACCGTTAGCTAATGTGCTAACGGTAATTAGCACCCGACTTTAACAAGCTGCATCTCAATGACGCTTCAAAAAACAAACGAGGATGTAACGTTACCGTTTGCGTCAGCCTCAACAGCTCGACGCCTGCATGTGCTATATTTCATCCGGTAAAATGACACATTCACCACCGTGATGAACGCTTACCTGTCGGCTCTGACTCCTTTCGGAACTTATTAAACTGCGCTGCCCTCCTCCACGCGGACTACAAACATGGCGGAGTTAGCACTCTGTGGCTAACGTTAGCGGCTAGCGTTGCAGCTAACATTAGCTACTCGCGATTAAATAGTAATTTATCGATTCCCATAGCGAAATAGTTGTCTTACAGTTGCAAGGAACTGGTAAGGCACCAAGGGAGACACAATGAATATGTAAAATAAATGAATAAATGAAATATAACTTAGCTTAAATAAAAATAGTAGGCATATCAGGGGAGGCTCCTGAGCTCTGTTTGATCAAAAACATTGTGGGGCCCTTGATTTTGGGCCCCACACCGTTGGTGGGCTCCTCATCAGTGGGCCCCATGTAGTAAGAAATGAGAGGACACACACTCACCCTGCGAACTATTTATAAGCAAGGTTGGAAAATTTACTTTGCAAATGTAATAGATTACAGAGTACTAGTTACTCTATTTCAAATGTAATAAGTTATGTAATTATTGTAATGACATTATCAAAGTAATGTAACTTATTGCATTTGATTACTTTCGGATTATTTTTCTCAATTTCTCATGAATGTTTCCAACCATTTTCAAATGTTTAAACCAGGCAGTGTTAATAACAGATGTGAGTCGCTGCAAATTCAAACAAGAGAATCAATCAAAAGCATCAGAACAGCATCAAACTTTACTAAACAGCTTTGACAGGAAATGACAAATGAAGACATTGTGCTCATCAAAACATGCAAAGCAACCAAACGAATATTATTCAACGTGTAGCCTCAACTTTTTACAGAAAATATTCAGATGTAACCCCCTTTGTAATCAGTAACATTTTGAAAAGTAACTGTAATTTAATGACACATTCTTTGTCAGTAACTGTAATCCTGTAATTAAATCTGTAATGTTGTTCCATGTAACTAGTTCCTCCCCAACACTGTTAATAGGCAGAGTGTTGTTTCACAGTCGAGGCCAGAAAGAGACTTTTGAAGCTCACTTGTTCATAGTAAACTACCTCATCACCTTTTACACATCAGCACTGTTACGAAGTAAAGGGACGCAGTGACAGTGAGACGTAGGTTTAGCAGAACTGTCGAAAACTCCCTGTTATCCTGTCAGAACTACATTTCCCGGCAGTCCTTGCTCGATGAGCTGACTCTATTTCCCGCGCTGCTACGGTAACGTTAGTCTATCCCTACCTCCGAAGCTGTTAGCCACATGTCGGCTGCGTAAACTGGACTGAGGTTTCTCTGTCCTTTGTGAAGATTGCTGTGCGTCTATATGAGTTATGGCAAACTGGATATGTATGATGTTCATACGGCTCAAATAGGTGTATTTGTTGGTGGATGTTCACTCACTGAGCTAATAAATTGTAGCTAACGGTAATTCTCTTTGTTTTGTGGTCTGACTGTAGATTTAGTAGTTTCTGTTTCTCTGACCTGTTCTTGAGAGCATTATTGTGTGCAATTCTGTAAGTGAAGCCGTTTGTACGTAGAAATAATATTATGGTGACGTGTAATTGCTGGCAGGCTGCCCTAATAGTGAAGTTAATTGGCAAGACAAGCTGCTTGTGTTGAAACTCCATCTTGTGGCGTTTTGTGGTAATGCAGTAAATGTCTCTTAATGCTTCCTGCCTATACTGTCTGTTATTTTGAGTTAATAGTAGCCAGCAGGCATGTATAAGCATGTTGACATGTCTTTCTTGTCATTTGTGTTTGTTTTATTTATTGGTATATTCTACTGAGAGTGTGACGTAGCTTTTATGTTTCTGTTCTTGCAGAACCAAACCCCTTCACTTCCTGATGTTTCCAATCATCATATTCATAATTCCATTCCCATGTGAGTCAACAAGTTTACTGACTGTTGTTCCATCACGGTAGTGTCAAATAAAGAGCATTTGTGGATTTGATCTCATCCATAGCTGCCACGTACCAATACGCTTACTGAGACACCTTCTCTTGTCTCAGTTTGTTAACAGGATTACATGAGTCATTACCTGTGTGAGAAGGATGCAGCTCTCTCTCAGTCTCCAGGTGGAAGATGGTGAGTTTGAGGATTTGCAGCAGACTTTCCAAGAAACACATCCGCCTCACGAGAGAGTCAGTCTTTTGCCACAGCATGCCCTCATCTCTGAGGATGTGACGCATGTTCAGAGGACTTACAGGCCTTTGAGTGCTGCCAGTTCTCCCCGCAGATCCCAAGATTTGGTCCCTGGAAACCCCTAATTCACCCGTGTCTTGAATGAGAGCTTCAGCCTCCTCCTCAGCCAACAACAGGCGCTGGTGCAGAAGGGACAGAGCATCGGAGGCTGTGGCCCAAACACTGAGGGCTGTGATGGCTGAGCGGGACATCCTGACTGTGGCAGTGGAGGCAGGTTAGGGCCGACAGCCCCTATAGGTGCACCTGTGTCCACTTTTAAGCTTCATACATGATAACATTTCAAATTTCCTGGGAATTTTGTACGAGACTATATGTATAGAGACAGACAGACAGATAGATAGATACATTTTTTAGTTCATTCATTTAAAAGGAGGTAAATCCAGTTTAGTTTCTTTTAACTTTCCTTCTGTTTCCACCTTAGACCAGGAGTCTTCAACCTTTTTCAGCCCAGGGACCCCAGATTAAAGAAATTAAAGAAAGGAAGAAAAAATGTGTTTTAAGACGAGCCAACTGTTTTTAACATTTAATACTCAGTCATTATATTTGTAAAAAGTTGCTTATTATTGCCCATTAATATTAGAGTTTACTTTTCATTAAGTTTACTCAATATAATTTTTGTCCAAATTAAAAAAGAATCCCAGATATAAATTATTTTGATGAAACCTTTTAACTATTTTGGGGGACCACCTGCAGCACCTCCATGGACCCACTAGGGGTCACGACCCCCTGATTGAAGAACACTTACCTTAGACCATACTATAACCACTGGTGGACAGTAACAAAGTAAATTTACTTAAGTACTTTACTTAAGTACATTTTTTGAGTATTTGTACTTTACTTGAGTATTTACTTTTTTGGATACTTATTACTTTCACTCCACTACATTTGTAGGAGGGCTGTGAAGTACTCGTCACTTTTAGGTCAGCTGTTTTTTTGTTTGTTTTCCTAAAATGCGATTGGCCACACGCTGTGTTCTTCACAGAAGGAAACCAATCATTGGAGGGCTTTCCATCACTTTCCACAGAGAAGGAAAAATACAGGGCAAATGTGTGCTGTGTGTTATGTTCCTGTGCAGAAAGTCAAGTGGTTCAACAACGGCGAGTTCTTGAAAGCAGAGATGTAGTTTGTTTGCAGTAACAGACTGTAAAGTAAAACTCTGCTTCCCTCAGAGAGGAGGGAGGAAAAAAGACCTGCTGATTTGTGGGGGTGGGGTGATGGAGTGTTTAAATAAAAAAATGAAAATGACAATGGCTGTCCTTTCTGTTGATTCCATTGCATTCCTGTGTTTTTATAAGTGTTTCTACAGGCTTTGTACAGCAGAGTGGATCTACAAGCAAGTCAGTGCATGCAAGGTGGTTTCAGAGAGTCACAAGGTTCTATAAATGCACTGTGAAAACATTACAGCAATGCACTGATATGAAAAACAAAATGCACTTTTACTTGTACTTTTGAATACTTCAGTCTTTTTAAAAGCAATTACTGCAGTACTTTAACTCACATAAAATTTTGACTGAGCAACTTTTACTTGTAGTGGAGTAATATTTGACCAGGAGTATCTGACTCATGCACTGGGGTTGAGGACTTTGTCCACTACTGACTATCACATTAATCAGCCAACAGGTTGGAGGAGAAAACACTGAGGACACCTGGTGGACATGTGTGGAATTACAGGTGGAAAACACTCTTTCCAAATGCCCTCTTCTTCTTTACATATGCAAACTTTATTAATTCTTTTAAAACAAAATGTATTAAATTATCAGCAAACTCAAACATATTCTTGTACAAAAGCTCCCAAAGTGCCTCTAAGAACACTTTCACAATAATCTACTGCAGCATTTTTAAAGCATCATTAAATCAAGTTACAGGACAAAGCCTGTGCAGTTTGGCTGGTAATAGTAATATATATTCTTGGTTGGTGGATTATTTTTATACCACTTCTCCTTTTTTCAGTGAGTCAAATCTTTCAATCACTGGTTTAAATTCTGTATGACCAAGTCATTAGTTCAGTAAAGCAGCTGAAGCTTAATGCCTATTTCAACACTGTGCTGCTCTGTAACTTAGTGTGCAGAAATCATGGCAGTAGGAAAAAGACTTCAAGGATGCGGGAAAAGTTCCACAACTGAGGTTTGATGAGGTTAACAGTGTGTAGTGACGTGCACACAACATAGACAAGGAGACAGAGCAGATGGGTCAAACTGTCATCACTTTGTCACTGTGTACAAACTGTAAAAAGCATATTTGGCAACATGTTCTTGAGTTGACTAAAACTACAATCACAATACAACAACTCTGAGGTGTCAGCTTCTCTTCAAACTGCCTTCAACTGTATGAAAGTTTGAGATGTTTCCTCTGTTAAAACAGTTTTTGAATAAAGTGAAAAAGTGAGAGCATGTGTGTGTGACAGAGGGGAAAAACTATTCAGAGGCAACACAGATCATTGAATGGAGCGTCACTGAAAAAATAACCACTTGTAATTTAGCAGCAGTGTGTTAGAGCTCTGACAGATCCTCTGCAGGAAACCTGTAAAGGTTGAAATGTTGCTTTTTCTCTGTGTGAGTCAACAGGAGCTGACTCAGGCTTTCTGAGGGGCAGCAAGAAAAAGATGAAAAATGCAGCAGCTGCATGTAGTGAAGGACAAGCATGCAAAAAAGTCACGATGCATTCATGGTCAAACAGTTCCAAACCCACGAAAAACTTAAATGTGTTTGATGACGTGACTCAGATTTGAAGAATAACAATTCTCTGTGAAATCTTTAAAAGTCTGTAATAAAAACACACAAAGAACAAAGAACTATTTAACCATTTAGAGACACGCAGCAGGAAAGCCTACAGGACACTTTTTGCTCACATTTTTTCATTCTGAGGCATCAAAGACGCTTCAATTAGTTTTTAACTGGCAGTCAAAGCACCTGTAATATGTTTGGGCTGCTTGCTCAGTTTTTTTCTTTCTTTCTTTAGAAAAACAAAACCATTAAACATGACAGCAGTTAAACTGACCTGTAGATTGGTAGTCTATTCACAGTAATAACTACATATCAGCATTGCAGCAATTTTTATATAAACACGTGATGAGTATTATATGTAACACTTATTTACATTTAGCAAAGGTTTCAAAATCCCACAGTTCAAAGTCAAACTTGTGACTGTCATGTTTTTGAGTTAAAGGAACCTCTAAACACAGTAAATCAGAAATGACACCATCTTTATTTAGGACTTGAAATATGGTCAAGTTTCTGAATTGTAAATGAGGCAAGATAATAAACTTGTTTTTGAATTTATTCCTGAATCCTCCATCTCTTTCTTGAATATGTTGATAGATGCAAACGGGTGATGAGACCTTCCTGTGAGTGTGCGTGTGAGAAACGTCCCAAACCCACCAACGAAGAAGAAGCAGATGAGAACAGCTTCCTCTGCGCTGGTCGAGCTGGGGCGCTCCTCATCGTCGGTAGGCGGCGGTAGTGTCGGGGTTACGCCTTCGCTCACTGGGTCCTCAGGCAGTGCATGGTGCCTGGAAGCAAAGAGGCTGCTGAGAGCGGCTCAGTGGTCTGCTGCCTCTTCTGGATGATGGGTTGGTTGATGTCCACTCTCTGCTGCTCCAGGAACACCAAAAACACAGAGTCAACCTGCCCTGTGACACACAAAAACAGCTCATGAGTCATTTTGAACACAACTATACAATCTGTTCATTGTTGGTGGCCACTTTTTGAATTTGTCTAAATATTTAACATGATACTTCAGAATAATATTCAACAAGGTTCCTATAATAAACACAAGATGATGCACCTATTTCAAGTTAACTTTAAACTATGAAAACATGTCACCACTGCTTCTGTTAGAGTCTCAGAGAGGAGATTACTTACTGAGCCCACTGATAGAAAGGCGACCACCCCTCTCCTGCTGGTTCTGTCGTCATTCATCCCTCTCGTCTGGTCGTCCTTCTCGTCTGGTCCTTCTCGTCTGGTCGTCCTTCTCGTCTGGTCGTCCTTAGAGCAACAGAGTCAGTTAAGTGAACAAACATTCAATATGAGTGAGATAAGAATTTATGGAGGTTGTTCATTTTGTCAACTTACCTTTGTCTGGTGTAACATCAGCATCCACACAGTTCATCATCTATCAAGTATTAAAATAAATAAGTAATAAGTAAGTAAATGTAAATGTAGGGCTGTGAGTCCTAGTCTGAGTCATAGTCGCTGTCATCAGCCCCGCTTGGACGTGCAAAGTGACCCAGCCAGAAAGTCCCGCCTGGGAAGTCTCTGAGGCCAGTCGAGGTGGAAGGAGCAGAGTCCCAGTAGTTCTCTTCCAGGCTCTCGCTCGCAAAGGATCCGAGGCCTGAAGTGGAAGAAAGCCACTTTTCTTGGGATTCCTCACAGCTCCACCTCTGCCTCTTTGCACTGACCTGCTCTGGGTCACTGTCCTCTCTCCTCCTTTTTACGGAGGTCCTGAGGCCAGAGGTCGAGGGGTCACAGTCACTACCATCGTCACTACAATCGTCACTATAATCAAAACTATAATTGTCACTATAATCAAAACTAAAATCAAAACTATAATCGTCACTACAGTTGTCAGTATGATGGTCACTACAGTCGTCAGTATGATGGTCACTGTCATGGTGAGTCGTGGATTCGTACTCAGAATCCTCACAGTCAGACGAGTTGCTGTCATCGTCACAGTCTTCATCATCCTCCTCATCGTCAGAGAAGAGAGGAGGAATTCTCTGGTCATCACGTACCATACCTACCTCATACTCACCTTCCTTTTCCTCACCAGAGGAAATGGCGGTCGGGGGGTCCTCTTCATCGATGTCGTCGTACAAATCACTGTATAATGAAAATAAAACTGTTTTACCTTTGTCGACGTCGATGTTCCCGCTGACTGCAGGGAGGCCGTCGCCTGCAGGACGCACACGGAGGTTGTTCACACCACCTGAGAGGAAAAAAAGTTTATGGAAATGTCAGATTTTCATTCACAACAAATTTATGGGATTAAATACGCAACAATCCAAGTAAAAGAAAACAAAACAAAACAAAATTAACAATTTACACACATACTACCTCCCGCTTTAATACACGTGTCTCTGAACATCTCACACACAAGAGGCTCTAATAAATCTGTTCAAATGTGCAGTTCTGCTTCTGTTGTTCTGAACTGAATGACAATATTTTTCTGATGCATTCACGGGACACTTACTGATCACAATTGTTTACTGCAGTTAATCACTCGGAGAAACTTGTAAATGTGCACTTCACCCTTTTCACCATGACAGAAATTCGGACAGTAAAATTATAAGTCAGTTTATTTAGCAAGAAGGGGTGACCTCGATCACGCGCCTCGGCTGGGACTAAATCTAGAAACATCCTCCAACAGACATTTCATGATATTAACGTCACATACGTCATTGCGCCCAGTGAACCATGGGTACCACAGTGTTTGAATCATGCGGAACATCCATGACAACAACTGGGCTACTACAAATAAAGCGCAGCAGCACAAGTTCAAGTTATAAAGGTTCCCGTATGTCATGAACAGTTCAGGCTAAAGGTCCAAAAGCAGTCCGACATTTTTCAGCTTCATTGTTCACAATCAAAACAAACGAATCAAAGAATCTGCTGCTGTAAAAGGCATCTGTACTTTCCGACGTCCTGACGTCCGGAGCAAACAGTTAAAGCTTCCATCGTCTCCATGGAGATCAAGAAAAACATTTTAGCATCTTATGAACTTTGGGCCTGGCCGACATCTTGTTTTCATCATTTCCATCCAAATTTTGGACAATTTGCCGCCCTGACACCGAAACAATGTGTTTTCAAACCATCACACAGATTGTTAGACAATTTTCCCGGGATATTTAAGAGATTTTGTCCATCAGATAATAGTTTTACACGAAGAAAGAAGGAAAGTTAGCTTGAAAGTTTGCTTTTGCTAACGTGTTGAATCTTTTTCCAACGGGCCAATTGACATGAAGTGAACTGTGAATTCATAAACACCAATTTCTCTATTGTGAAAGTTTTTAGGAGAATACATCAATAAATCGCACACAAGGAAAATATCAGCCTTTAATCAATAAAAAGGAGTCTTACCAGCGTGGTCACGGTCCACCTGAGGGGCGTCTCCCAGCTGCGGCCGCTCCATCGCGGTGTTCAGTCCACGGAGCTCGTCGGGTTTCAACCAAAAATCAGGAGATGCAGCAGATTTGCTTTGCAAAAAGTTTTCCAAAAAGTCGCTTCAGTTCTCTGAGAGAAGTTTTCTTTCACAGGTTGGGTTTGCAGCAGGTCAACAGGTCGTCTCGTGCCAAAAGCCAAGTGAAAAGGGGGAGATGAGAAGCTCGCGGGCCCTATTTATAACCTCACGAGCTCCATTCGTTCTGTTTCCATGGCATTTAATAAGGATCCTGCGCGTGAGCGAGTGAGACGCACAGTTTCAACTTTGTATTTAAATTTCTCCTGTCTGTAAAGTAGCCTGTTTATTATTATTGAGGTTTTCAATCTATTTGAATGTTATTAACATGAGGCTATATTTCTGCATTTGTTTCATTATAGTAGAGCTGCTAACGTGGAAAACATGCTAACATGCCCAAATATAATTGTAAAGATTATTGATTGATTGATTGAAATCTTTATGTCGAACATGTAAAGAGAATAAGTAAACAAACAAAAAGACAAACAACCAGCTTGTCAACACCAAGAAAGAGAAGGAAGAGATTAAAGATAAAGTGATGATATCTATTTGTATACATATATTTATATATGTATACAGTATATATCTGTATATAACTCTATATCAATATAAAATTATATATATATATGGATGTTTTAAATATTGATTTGAGTGACGAGAAGTGGGATTAAAGTCCTGCCTGGTTCCCCGTGTGGCCTCATTTAACAGGAAATGACATGATCGTGTTTTCATGGAGCTTTTCATGAAGTAACAGCACAAGTGCATATAGAGGCACCTCGGACAGAGGATGAGTCGAGTTTCACTCTCTACAATCTTTTCATGGTTGGTGGCTACTTTTTGAAATTGTATAAATATTTAACATGATACTTCAGAATAATGTTCAAGAAGGTTCTTATATGTTACAACCCAGCAACACAAAACCCAGGTGATAAAAAGGGTAAAGTAGTTTATTGTAACTTAGATTAAAGGATAGCGGTTAACAACAACTCAAACAAACCAAGGCAGAGGGCTGGTGGGTGCTGTTTAAAACAAAAACAGAATATAACAAAAAGAGGACTCCTTAAGAGCTACTAAATTCCCTGACTAAACCAAAATAAGAAAAGAAAACAAATTCTAACTACCTAAACCAGCTGAAAACCAAACAACAACAGAAACAGCACCCCTGCACCTAATGTTTCTAATACAGAGTAAAATGCCTAAGTGTGAAGGAAGGTTAGCAGAATCAGTCAATTTTTAAGATCTAAAGCCTGGCCACACTTCAAGGTTTTTTAATGAGCAAGAACTACAAAAAAAAAAACAATGCACAGAGCAAAGCTACAACCCAGCTTTCTAGCAATTCTGCAAAATTCTCCAACAAAGAGGCAAGCTGCCACCAACAGTCAGCTGCACAGACTGACAGGCTGGTGGGGCTTTTATAGAGCTGGACTTGATTGGGCAGCTGGGATTGGCCCACTGCACAGGTACTGCACCAATCAGGAACGCAGGTAAGCTGTGGACTGGGCGGTCAGGAGCACTGGAGGCTGCACCAATCAAGACAAAGGAGGTGGAGCAGCTGGATCCTGGGGCTGTGCAGGCAGCTTCGCAGACAGAGGAGACATTACCAGGATTACACACACACACACACACACACACACACACACACACAGTAAAGGTGGGAAGAGCAGCAGCCATAACACTCCCCCCCTTAAGATTAAACCCACAGGTTTAAAGTTCAAACGTTTAAGATCAAATTGTCACGACCGAACGAGGATTAGGACCCAATTGCACGACACAAAACAAGGTTCAAAAGAAACGTCTTTAATAACAAAGTATCAAAGAAAAAAACACTCCAACGGAGGACAAAACCTTTTCAGAAATTAAAGATTCACGAAACTAAAAATTATAATAAATCCCAGAAACAAAAATCCCTCCTCAGAGGAAAAACTACTAGGAAAAAGAACAGATCAAACAAAGTATCAAATAAATACAAGTCAAATGCAAAAGTGAGGCCAGGGTATCCGCGGGGTCTTAAAAAGTCTAAAAAAGTCTTAAATCCAGTCATTTGAATTTAAGGCCTAAAAATGTCT
>JAQFJB010032956.1:0-13804 GCA_029874875.1 Naso minor
TTGTGTGAAGTATGAACATATGGCTGAGTGCTGGGCAGCATTATGAAGCACTTTGAGTGGTTGAAAGTATGGAAAATTGTTACATAAATGTAATAAAGGATTGCGGAACGCTTTGATCATGAATTGGTCCCTGTTATCATTTAAAAGCAGGCACTCTTCTAAAATTGTCATAAGACCATATGGTCGTACGTCCTCTTTCCCTCAGTGATAATTTGGGAAGTCTACTAAAGGAGGAGAGAGTCAAGATGAGATGAGTGCGGGTTCAACTCCACTTGTGGCCCTTTGCTGCATGTCATTCCCTCTCTCTCTCCCCTGTTTCCTGTCCACACTTCAGCTGCCCTATCGAAGAAATGAAGGCACAGCCTGGGTACATTATGTTATTAAGCGAACTCATGTTCGAGCATACAGCCAAGTGTTTATTTTATACATGTATGGGAGGCTGTCTTTGATCACATCATCAAGAACAGCTTCCTGAGAAGCTATGATTTTGGTGCGAATTGTCTGATGAGAGACGATGAGCTGCAGTTGCCCTTGATCTCTTCTGAATGTTAAAAGATACACTGAGAAAAGCTCTTTGATCCTGGATCTATGCTTATGTTTGCTATGTGTCCGTGTACCCTAAGCACAAACCAAACTCAGAGAGACACGCTTGTTTGTGAGTCTTTTCTTTACAGAAATTGCCACCGTATCATTTTTAATTGAATGACAGACGTTGATGGTTCCAGTTTCTCGATATCTGTGCTGTTTTCAATAAAGAAACAAAAACAACAGCTGAGACAGCAACGACGAATGACGGATTGACGGATAAGAAAAATAATTGTTAGTTGCATAATTGTGAAATAATTTTTTCTACACCCACGTCTCTGTAAAAACTGACTATCAGCCTGCAGTATGTTAACAGTCTGGCTGTGAACGGCTTTAGGTGGGTGCATGTTTACTTCACCATTATGGCTAGACTGAATATTCTATAATGTTGTTGTGATTCTGTCCTTGATAGTTTCTTTACTTAAGAGTTGTTTGACATTTGAGCAGATGTGCCGTCTGTGGGATTGTATGGACATAAATGTTTCATTTAAATTTTAGATACAATGGGATGAATAAATTGTCTCCATCACCGAGCAGCTGCTAATTAACAGCACACCGTGTAAGAGCAAGTGTGAAAATGACAGCATGGTGCGTGGTATGGTTTGAAATGCACAACACATTTAAATCTGACTGAAAAAAACAAAACAAAACTAAAGGCCTTGTTAACAGATAGATATTGTTTTTCCTTTTGTTTTCTTGCAGCACCTCAAACACTTGGCTCACAGACGACGCTCTGCCCCATCACTGGTATTTGGAAAGGCATTGGGCATGCCGTGGTCTCCAATCAGGTTTGCTTAAAATGTTTTTCCGTGCTCTACGACATTTTCTTCGCTCTATGTGTGTCCTATTTATACGGAGAGATGCGAGTACAAATAAAGTGGATAACTGTACAGTTTAGCAGGAGTTGTATTGGCACATCAGCAGCAGTAGAAAGGGAAGAAAGATGTCTTTAAAGTAGGTCACAGTTACTGAGGCGGTCTGAGGATTAAAGGAAACGTGGTGTGACTGGCACCCCTCGAATTTTCAGCTGCTATTGCATACATTGCACGTTCCTGGAAGCCAAAGATAATTACTAACTTACACAAATTTCTTGTGTTGAAACTACATTTCTGTGAGTAGTCTTGATTTGACAAAAAACAAACAAACCAAATGAAACCCCACTTGTTTTGTCTTTACAAAGCAATTAGAGAACCCTTAAGTAATCTATTTAAAAACATGCAGTTTTGTTCACCACAAAAGAGTTGTAAAATGTCCTGACGCGTGCTGAGATGACCCTCACATCTACATTTTAATCACAACAACTTCACACTAATATGTTGTATTATGTGTGAGGTACCACCTAGAAACATTTCTATAGAGGCGGTCACGCTGAATTTTTGGATTAGTTAATCGATGGATGTGCAAAATGACATGACGTCGGTACCTGACATTTCATAATAACATCCAAATTGAGCCAATTATGATCAGATTACCACAGGTAAAGCAACACTGCAGTCAGGAGAAAAATAAAAAGAATATAAAAAGCATAAAATTTTTACTTGCAACTAGCAGCTCTGTCGGTCGCTTTGTTGGTCGGCTGGTTGGCTGGTCCACAGTTTTTGCCCAAGGAGGCCGAAATGTGGCATGGAGGTCATGTGGTGCGTGTTTGTCTTCATGCCAGCAGAGTGTTTAAGTCCCACCCTTCTACTTCTGGTCCATGGGAACTCAATTCAGAAAAAAAATGAATCCGATCCCGTGGCAAGAAAAAAAAAAAATTCTGGCCCCGTTTGAGTTATGCCATGAATTACACATATGATGGTTGGCAATTTCAAAGACAATTTTTCATGTCAAGAAAGTCAAATTTTGACATCAGACAGTAAAGTAAAACAATGTGGTTTTTTGTGAGATTGCTACATCCACATCTACATCTCTTGTTTCTCACAATACACGTCACCAACGCTAACATGGCTGTAACTTTAGCACAGTTTATTTTGTTCCTTCAAAATGAGGGAAAATGGATTGAAAGAGTTAAAATTTTTATTATTAGCATGGGCGTGTTGAGAGCTGTAGCTAAGCAGTTATGTGATAAACTCCGACTTTCTTGACTTGGAAAATTATCTTTTAAATTGAAAAACATCATGTTTGAGTTTGGTGGTACGAGTTAAAGGGGAACGAAAAATAATTTGTCTTTTTTCACTCACTATTGGTCATACTTTTTCTGACAGAAACTCTATTGGCTAAAAGGGGGGCATGACAGTGGGAGTGGCCTATTGCAAAAAAGCACAAAAATTCCAGATGGATTCACAGACTTGCGCAAGATTTAGTGGGAAGGTTGGTTGAGAGCTAAAGGACAGCTGATTAACTGTTCAAGCCAACTGGGAAAAAAGGGGGCGTGACAGTGGGAGTGGCCTTTAACAAAAAGGTGCATAACTTCTAAACAGATTCATGTAACATTGCCATAATTAAAAACACACACATACACACACAAGCTTTCATTGGTCATGGCTTGCCCCTACTCTTTAACCCCACCCCCTCCATGACTCATCAGCCATTTGTCATAGACAATTTTGGGAGGCATCACTGCAGACAGTAATTTTTATTTCTTTACAGTACAGTAAAGAAAGGCTTTAACATTCAAACAAGTAGGCTACACAGTATTTTGCATCCTAACAATACACTTTAATATACTCAAAACAATAAACACCTTATTTCTCTGAACGTGATGTTCTGTTTTGTTTTTAGAAAAAAAAAATCCATATGCATCTATAACTTCATGATATCATGTGATGTGATGCTAAGACAACGTAACATTTTTAGCTCCTGGTTGCAGCTATTGTGAAATTACACTTGTTTAAAGACCACATTTAAGATAAAAAAAAAAAAGGAAAGACTAGATTTCATTCATTTCTTGCTTTGGAATGCATTAGTTACAGCAGCTCAATAGTCAGAAGCAAAGAGCAATACAGGTGACTGAATAGAAAAGATAAAAAAGTCGGCAAAATTAATGTTAAAATAATGATAGTAAAGTCTGTAAATATTGTATAAACCTTTTATGTAGAAAGGATTTTTTAAGAAAAAAAAAAATTTTAAGTTCTGGAAACCTCGGAAAGCTCAAAGGTCAAACCTGCGTCATGTGGGCATTGATTGTGTCCCCAGGATGACGCAATGTCAGTGATGTAACATAAACATCAATTTCTCCACAGATGCATTTTGTTCCACTTTTTGTATGCAGCTGTGACACCACTTTTGTTTCCCTTTAACCTGCAGACCAGATTACCTGACGGCTTTAAACATGCAGTGGGTGCAGATGGTAAATGTGGTTTCTCTGAAAATCATGAACAGGTGCTCACTGTTGGTTTTGTCTGCTATGACAAAACTCAATAAAAGATATAAGAAAGAAACTGTCCTTTTTAGACAGTGCAAACTTGAACAACCGGAGAATTGAACCCTGTTTTAGAGCTGGGTATTAAACTTTCTTGATTTCTGAATAAAAAGGCTGTATGTTTTCATGTTTTGGTTTTGAAGATGGTTACTTTTCACTATTTTCCTGACACTTTATTGACAAAACAATTAGCCAATAAATCTAGAAAATAACTGGCAGACTAAATTGAGAATGAAAATAATTATTACTTATTTGTTGCCCATACAGATTACATTAAAGTGGCAGCAGAATATTATGTATCAGTAATTCAGGGGTCATTAAACAATATGGAATTCTACTATTAGATCATTTTAAATAATGTAGCAACTTTCTGTTCGCATGCAGCCAAAGCCACAGTGGAGGAAATACAAAGCAACATTTTTTCTGTTAACTGTCTCTGTACTGCAGCCATATGTCGATATGTATATGTATTTGTGTGTCCTTGCCAGAACTGTTTGCCAGTAGCACTGAAGAAAGTCATAGACTGAAACGTCTGCTGCTGCTTTAAATCCACTTTTCATTTGAGCACCTTTTTATTGAGTTTTATTGATTATTTTTGACCTCCTCCGTGGCATCCAGCCCAACTGTATTGGTGTGTGGGTATGCTTTTTTTGCCTGCTCTTTCAGTTTAGCTGCTGTACCGATGCACCCAAGATGACCTTTTTTGATGCCTTAAGTAGGCGCAGTTTCTCAGCATCTCTACTGCTCTGTACTGCAGCCGCCGGCCTACAGATGGCAGCAAATAAGAAAACAATCTCAGATCATCTTCCTTGTCAGAGGAGCATGTGACATGTTGTGTAATGAAAGGGGAAAAAAAGTATTTTCTCTTGCCTCAGTCCCACCACGTGTTGAGCGGTGTCCGATGTTATCAGGCCACAGATGGGCCAACTGTGGGGGATTCACAGAGTGGAGTTTTTAAACAAAAACCCGCACAGAGACTCACAGCTACTCTGGTCTGAGGACCATTTAATGGTTGGCTGATAATGATCAGTGTTTTGTTTATAATCGTTTTTAAAACTAAAATAAGTTGTAGTGCTCAGCTCTCTATCATGGGGAAGTTGAACTTTTAAGACTTGGAGAGAGTGTATTTGTTGTTTCATGAATGTAAAAGAAGTCGTCTTGTTTCCCTCAATATTATACAAATAAGATCTTGTGTCTACATTCAATAAGAAGCTTTATTTATAAAAGCGGTGCTGCATATTTAAATACAATTACATCAGAAGCTCCCAGACCTTTTGTCTTGAGACTTGCTCTCACAGGTTATGAGTTTGAGTATTTTTACGCTCATTATATTTAAAAATTAATCTTCAGTCTTAATGTAACAAAAGAGAAAACTTAATAAACAACAGCAAAATTCAATTAACTTCTATGGGTAGTGCGCAGAGGCAACCTTGGCAATAAGTCCAAATTTCTTTTTTTTTAAAGGAATAACCACTTCTTTTGTAGTCTGATCAAGAACATATTCAAAACAAATCTAATCAAATAAATAAATAGGGAAAAAAAAGTTCATCCTCCTCATCATCATGATCATAGTCAGGCTCTTATCAGCAGGTCAGACGTTTTGGTTTGATCTTTTCAGTTTGAAAGTTGACGTAGAAACACACCTACAGTCTGTATTTTGTCTGGTCAGGTTGTGCAGGCTCTTCACAACCTCCTTTTGCAAATCTACATTTAACTCTTTAACCTTTCTGAGTTGTTATCGCAGTAGTTGCGGAAAGACCACCAGAGCATCCAGTGGGCGAGGCCATCAAAGCAAAAAAGGAGAAATGTCAGACACGTCCTACACTCACACCTCCATTCAGCACTCAAACACAACACACGTATGGTGTATTTCCGTGAGCTGGGGGGCGTCATGGGTGTTAGTTTCACTCTAGTGGGACTGTCACTGACGTAGAGAGTGGGCAACCTCATCATAAAAGAATACATGAAGATAATTGCCCGTATGTATTTAGTTGAATATAGTCATTCCACATCTGTAACTATATTAAAATAAGATTATTCATGTCAAAGATTTTGTGCGGATGAATCACACAGCTGCCACTTAAAGATGCTGAGCGTACACAATATTGTCTTTGTTAGTGTCATAGATCACAGCAACTAGAATGTGACCCTCAGTTACTTTAAAGGAGTAGTTTTACATTAGAGAAATTTAGATTAGAATTAGGGAAAGCTTGTTCACTTTCTTGCAGAATTAGATGAGATCAAAACAACACATCTGTCCATAAGATATGAAGCTACACAGCCAAGAGATGGCTTATGCTAGTTAGCATAGCAGCTCCACTTAGGCTACTCCGGCCAAACGTAACAAAACAGTGTTATAAAAAGGACAAGTTGTAATTTTGCATTGGTTGGCAGGAGGTTTATGTGCCAGATACATTTAACACTTAACCCTTACACTTGTAGTTTTTGCTAACTTTGGACAAAGTGACGCTAGCTGGTAAGCTAAGCTAACGTTAGCTGTCTGCGGGCATAGCTTCATATTTAACAGACAAAAATGAGGGTAGCCTACTGTATTTCCCTTTCCATCTAACTTTTGCCAATAAATTGAACACAGTTATTGAAAATACTGAATTATTATTTAATGGGTAAAAGCAGTTCAGATTACTAACAGTGGATCAAGAAAATAGCCTTTTTAAAAAGCTTTTATAAGATCTTTTCTCTGGTATAAATGCTGAATTTGAAGATCTGAGACGTTTTTTATTTTGGTTGTTTGCTGTTGTTCAAATGGTTTGGAGTTTTTAAGGTCCTCCCACTATTTTAATTGCTGGTATTTTATGTGTCATCTTCAGTGGGCCACAAAGGTAACAGGGAAAGTACCTCTGCTACAACGATTTGAATTTCAGCCCTGAGCCCCGAGTCAGTGGGAAGAGCGATGACCAAAATCAGTTTCATTATCATTCAGAGCAAACAACTCTTACTTCTTGTGTTCACTTAGACTTGTGTGTTTATTTGATGCACGGTAAAGCTTTTGTAAAATGGGTGGTACAACAGAAATATCAGGTGAGATTAGAGTTTATCCCAGGATGGAGTTAGGAAATACATCTAATATCACTCATATGTCAAAAATCTGACTTTCCTCTCTGTTCATCTCAGTTCAACATATAAAGAAACTTAAGTCATAATTAATAAGAGTTTGTTCTTCTGTGGTGCGGATAATGAATCATATAAGATTATTGACATAATATTGATCTGTTGAGGTAGAAGATGCCTTCTAACACAGATCTGACATTTTTCCTCAAATTAAAACAGCATTGCGAGCTCGCAGTGGTATTTGAGGAGGGATCACAGTGGTATTACAGTCAGTCAATCTTTATTTTACAAACCAAATGGTGGGTGTCTTGGTCACTCCTTGTGAGTCTGTTGTGATCATTCAGCCATCAGAACTGAACAGCAGTAACTTCTCTTCTTTGAGTTTTTGTATGGTATCATTACTGATGTTTAGGCTAAAAATTGTCACGAACCTGCTGGTCGACCGCGTCAGTTACATTTCGCCTCACGTATGCATACAAAGAACACATTCTCATTTTGCATTTAGTAGCAATAAGAAATATGCAGTGTCTGGTCAGACTTTCAAAATAAAGCTTAAATGTTAATAAACATGTCATGCAAGATTAGATTTAGGATGTAATTGGTTAGGTTTAGCAAAAGATCAGAAAAAAACAAAATGACAGGAAGCAAAACAGTTTTCTGCTTGTGCTCCATCACTTTGCCCTGACTTCCACACTTTCCCACTCTTCATATGAGATGCAATATTTACTGCACAAAAACTTGAAGATGCCCATGCACAGCGGTGCTTCTTCTAGGTGCCAGCTGGAGCAGGAAATTCACATTTGACAAATATTCGAAATGTGATTCACGTAAGACCAAAATATAAAAATACCAGTACACACTAGGTTAAAAACAGAAGTTCTGAACTATGCATTTTGCGTATTGCTTAATCAGATTTGCTTATACCATACATACTACATTTACCCGTCTTTCACATCATATTTCCCTCTCTACAGGTAATGCATCATGGATGCATATTTTTTAAGCCTCAGCTAGTCTTTTCAGCAAGTCTCTTACATACTTAGGCATGAAAACTAGCCTAGATTTTAAATTGTGCAATATCATCAATTTTGTTCTTTATATTTCCATTTGCTATGTCTCTACTAGGATGTGTTTGAATGAGGCCATGTTCCAGACACTGTAGGCTACTTCTCTGATCATTATATTAAGACTTTTTCGACATAAAGGTAATTATCACACCCTATAACTTACAGGTGCTGTAAGTGGCATTATTATTTTTTTTTTTCCATAAAATTTTTAAATAATTGTTAAATGGCTCTACACTCAGAAAGGCATCACTATTTGTTTTGTCAGTAAACATGGGTCCTCCGCTCTGCCGAACACAGAAAAGACATTTTCAGGTATCCCGCTGCCACTCTCACCCAATCAGGAAAGAGGATTCCAGAAATGTATTTTCGCTTTACTGCAGAATGGAGAGACTTTGAGAACCACATTACTGACCAAACTCTATCATCAGTGATGGCTGTCAGAATGGAACTATTTAAAACTTATTTTAACAAGGTGTACATCACGTGCCTTTAAGGTGTTGGTAGAACTGTGGAACAGATGGTCACTTGTTCCTCCTGCTGTATAGCCTAATTGAGGACACTTCTGAGCATGATAGATAACACCTGCATCCTATCTCCTCTCTCTTATGTATGGCGAGCTGTTTGGCCCCTGACATATCCTTCAGCATATATGGTATACAATATCGCACCTGCAGGAGGATGAAACACACTAGAGGTGTCAAGTGCCAACTGCTCGATGCATTTTTGAGAACTGTTTGTACAAACGACCAGCAGCACACCACAAGTAGTCCTAAGGATGCAGGTTGTCCAATGGTTCCCAACCTTTGTCGCTCATAAAACACAGCAGCCAACACTTGTAACGTGTTGCCATGGGGATGTAGTTGTGTATGGATAGCTGACAAGTGTTGCCCTTTTCAGATTTTTCATTTGAATGTGGTCCCTCAACACATCTTAAATCTAAGGAACCAATTAGTTAGAGGAAACTCATTATGAAGTATGCGAATGACACCACCATCAGTGGCAGCACTATTAACAACAATTAGAATTCGTATCAGGACGAAATCAACAATCTTGCAGAGTGGTGCACAAAGAATGATCTACTGCTCAATGTTAGCAAAACCAAGGGGCTGATTATTGATTTTAGGAAGAAGGAGGCAAATGTTTGTTTCTTTGTTATTTGTTTCATGGCTGCAATCCTGAAAATCCTGTATAATTTCTCTCTGTTTCTCTTGTAAGTTCAGGTGCTGCTGTACCTTCAGACTACAGAGTAGCTTCCTCCCCCTGGCTGTAATAAGTTCAAATTCATCGCTCTAAACTCAACTACACCCTCCTATGTAGCAGCAGCAATAAGCCAAATCAGAATTCTGGGTGAATTTTGTTTTTGTACTGCAAAAGTGACTATACATTTTTTTTGAGTCTTGAATCTAAAAGAAAGAAGACAAGGAAAACAACATTCGGCTACACCAATATTAATTTTTATTTTTAATTAAAAAAAAAAAAACAGGGCTCAAAACAGAATATTGCTTTGCTTTTAAGAGAATACAAGGAATCATTAATCTAGCAGTGTTAGTTGACGTTAATGTGAATTTTTCAGCACTGATGATATCGTTGCTTTGAATTCAAATGAGTCATAATTTTTCCACCACTTGTGGTGTGAAATTAAGATGAAAATGTCTTGGAATAATGTTGTGATGATGAATGAATGTATGAGTTTGGTAATACCTCCTTAACGCTGGAATGAATTCTTTATGGAAGCTGAGGAAACTTCATGAATACTAATCCAGTTCTTAAATATCTGCTTTAATAAAGTGGTCATGCAAAGTGCTACAGTCAGGAGTTAAATTGGACTGGCTGTCACACTGGGCTGTCTGGGGCTTAAACCTGCAGGCAAATTTTAAAATTCTATTAGAAAAGCTAATGAAATGTTAGCAGCAAATCATGATACTTGTACATCTGGTCCCTAACTGCCACAGATAAATCTTACGTTGTTTTAGTGCAAATTTTCAATATTTATGTGTCAAAATCATACTGTACCCATGCATCGTGGCAAACAATAAATCCTAATAAGCTAATCCTTAGAGAGCTAAGGCAAAGTTTAGCTTTGCGCCTTTTTCATTTACCTCTCACAAGGTCATATCTCTATCATACAGACTTGTGGGTGCATATTTCATCAGTGAAGTAACTTTATTGGATGTGCTATATTTTAGGATCTTTTTAATCACTCGGTATGTCACTTATTAAAATGTGTTATTTATTATGGAAAATGTAGAATTCCTCTTGTGTGAACTTGCTTTGTAAATGGTCTTTCCTTTGTGACTCTTTTTTTCTTTTTTTTTTTTAAAGCTGATTTTGGGAGTAATGCACAAGAATTCCAGTGTACCTGCACTAACCTATACCTTGTGCAAATGTCAATAAAGTCTAACCTTATCGAATCATATCTCTTTGTTTTCACATACATGGTATGACTATATGGAGGTGAGTCAACTGGATGGTCGTGGGAATCTCCCTTATATCCAATGTGCCTGCAGAACTCCTCCCCTTTCTTGTATTTTGGTCCAGAATTTGTCTTAAGTACATTAAAAAAAATCTTAAATTTTGCATTTGACTTTGGAGATTAAATAAAACTAGTTTATGTAGTTCTAACACATTGTGAATTTGAGTAATGTCATTCTGCTAAAATACAGTCATACATCGAATCAGATTGTCTTTATCAGTTTAATATGAAACACAGTCAGATTTATCAATTTGACAGCCTTTCTCCCCACATTTCCTTGGAATCAAGGCCTAAAATATGACAACTGTCATGTCTGGTGGATAAAAATACAAAGCTACAGGGCTGCAACTAATGAGTATTGTCATTATTAATTTATCTGCTAATTATTTTTGCTCATACATTTGTTCCATTAATTGTCAAAAAAGTGTTAAAAAACATGTTCATCTCAGTTTCCCATAGCCAAATGTGACATCTTCAAATTGCTTCTTTTGTCCAAACAACTGCCCAAAAACACAAAAAATCCTCATGTATCATAGATGACACAAAAAATCTTCACATTAAAGAGGCTATTTAAGAGAGATTAATCGATTAATCGTCGTAGCTTTAGCTACAGCCAGCGGTTAATGTTAGCTTAGCTCAGCTAGCATTGTTTTGTCCAAAGGTAAGAAAAAACCAGAGTGTTAAAAAAAAGAAACAGGATGTGGCAGAATGCTTGGAGAATGTGTCAGTGTGCGCTACTCCCTTTAAACTCTGCTTCTTGTTCAAGATAGTAGTTTCACATCAAAATATGTGTCATTGCGTTCCACTGAAAGCAATTTACTGTATCTCCAAGATGTCCATTTTTTTGTAATAGTAAAAAATACCTGCAGTATTAGACTAATAATAATCCATATATCAGATACTCTGTGGCCTCTGGCACAGTTTTTATGACCCTTAGAAGTTGGACAGTTTCATAAACATATTAAAAACAACATGTAAATTACCAAAATTAGATTTTTCTGGCTGTGCGTCGTCCCCATCACTAAGTCCCTGTTGTGTGTGTCCTCTCGCTCAGGGAGGAGGCTTCCTGCTGGGTCTCTGTGGAGCAGAGTCCGTTCGTCCTTGGCCTCGCCAGTGAGAATGGAGAGCTGCTGCTGGATGAGTGTGTTCAGGTCACCGAGGACTCAAAGACCAAGGACAGACACTTGTTCCTCTTCAGCGACGGCATTGTCTTCGCTAAACTCAAGTAAGAAGTGTATATGATGATAGGTACCTCAAAATATGGATGGTTATCTCCTGTCATTTTCACTAAAATGTGAAGAAAATCAAGTAAATGTAACAAAAAACTACCCCAGAGGAAACTCCTCAATCAGATGTCAGAAAATTAAAATCTGAGGAAACACAGCTGTAATGCTGAAGTGGTATTTCAAAAACTTTCTGCTAAAAAATGTCACGTATTTGTACAGTTGAAAAAGGAGCGAAAGAGGAAGTAAAAACAAATGATTATTTTTGGACTCTGCTCGGAGTGTTGGGGAATCTCCCAGCGCACGGACTGTTTTTGTGTTCAGTCACTCTGACTAAAGAAGAAGAAAGCAGGGTGCTTCCCTGTAAGGCGAGTCACATGAGGAGAAACTCAACGGTGTTCACTAAAAAAAAGCTCATGGCAAACAGTAATTTCAACACGTTTCAAGAACAAAAACAGTCTGAAGTTCTTGCATTTAGTAGCTACCCCTCTTAGTCATGTCCGTGCTGGTTGTTAAAGTCGCTGGAAGTTTTACAGCTCTGAGTGGGAGGACGACAACACTCATCTGAGTACAACAACCTGCCCACATTTCCAGTAGGTGCACACAGCTGGGACTACAGTGCGAATACAATCAACAGACTCTGAAGTCTTTTGAGACTATTTTTATGACTATTTTGTGGACATTCCTTCAAGAAATGATTGTTTCATTGATCATGGGTTTCACTCACCAAAATCAGCTTACCAGTAAAGAGGAGTAGGCTTACTTTTACCTTGAAATCGGTTTAATTTGTCTGCTGCGGCTCTGATGGAAGCTTTCTAAAGTCGGGGAAAATACGCATCCATTTAACTTTTTTTGTTTATTTATCAGGCCATGTATGACATTATGAAAGTGACACCAACAGCAGGCTATTCCTGAATTAATAAATGTATGTTCAATTAAATTACAAAATGATTTTCTGGAGGGCAAACTTGGGGCGTTGTAATAATTTACTGACTGGTAAAACACAACAAAGCCACCTGGACTGTGCTGTGTGCCAGACTGGCTCAGGACCAAACCAGTCTATTTTGACTTCTCACCATTAGCAGAGATTGCCCCTATCTTCTACAAAAGTTGTTAAAATTTGACCATGTGTATACCTTAGTAGATCTCAGACTGCATTTTTAAACCCCATTCACTGCCATTCATGTTGAAACAGGGTGTAGAAACACTTTGGGACACGTGAAAGTTGCAAGGTATTGGTAATTCACCCTTCCAAAAAATGCCTGCGTTTATTTGGTTAGTTCCTTACAAGTGCTGCCTTTCTACATGGAATGTTAGCGTGAAGAAGGATTATGACATAAACGTAGCGCTGTCACACATGTTCAGATGCTTTCTGTAGTGTTTACTGAATATGGACAAAAATGTAAACAAACACCATATCTCATAGATTAAGCTATTTTGGGAAAAACGTGTGCAGCTTATTTAACGTATGTGGCCAATGCTGACAAAGGACAATGACATGTCATGACACTGGCGTGGTCCTTTAAAGGCGACCGTGTACATAAACAATGCAAACCCGGTCATTGGTTTATCCATTCATGCTTTTTTTGCGCGTTTTCTTTTAATATCTGTGGACAGTTTTGTGCCACTCTCATCATTTTATTTCTATACCACAGCACCTCTGGCATTTCCCGGCTCACTCCCACATCCATCTCTGACTCTTCTTTTTGTCCCCTCTTCCATCAGTCATCAAGGCGATTGGTCTCTGCGGCGACCATGCAGCAGTCAGAAGAGTCACAATCAAATGCAGTTAAACCCTGAAGTTAGGCAGTCTGGAGGTGCAGAGAGATAATGATTGCGCTTTAAACCATTTAATCATAGTCACCTTCCTGGAAACAGATTGCCACTGCCACTTATGAACGACCTGGAGATCAGGCTACAGTTTAGCCTTCCATGATTTACCTTCAATTTCTGGGCAAAAATGTGAACTGCTATGATTTGTGATTATTGTGCTGCATTTAAGAAACCCAAGGGAAAGTAGCAAAAA
>JAQFJB010033596.1:0-20417 GCA_029874875.1 Naso minor
AACGTTATCATTGTTGTAAGGCTCGAGCAGTGGTTTTAAACCTGCATGTTTTAGATGTGCCCCTGTTCCAACACACCTGATTCAAATGAACGTTATCAAGTCCTGCTGAAGTCCGATAACGAGCTGATCGTTTGAGTCACGGACACATCTGAAACAGGACAGGAAGCCCCAAGAGACAGGATGGAAAAATACTATCCTAGAGTCATTTTTTCATTTTTTGAGTATGAAAATGCTGATTGCTTTATGGCTGAGGATTAACTAGTTTATGTATTTTTCACTTTTACTGTTTTAATACTATGCTGCTGTGAATTTTTTGATTTTTCTTTTTAATCAAAGTAGGCTACTTTTTATTTTATTAATTTTCTCAAACACAAAGAAGGACTCAAATAGGTTTGTTCAAAGCTCACGTACCCACTAAGCATAAAGAGCCGACTGTGAAAGAAAAAAGGTAATTAAAATGGCCTATTAAAAAAATATGATTAGCTAATAAAGACATTTTAAGTTGTGTGCTTTCATTATGAGGCTCAAATATGTTTTGTGGCTCCAGACAGATTTTTATGGCGAGGGGGCAACATGGCTCCTGATAGTAAAGGTTGCTGACCTCTGAGCTAGACAAACAAAAGATCCTTTCATTTTTAGAAAAGTGTTCATTAAAATACAAATGTAATGATGCATGCACGTATGTGTCGAGGGTGTACTCCAGCAACTCTTTAATTAGCACCACACCAATCCTTTTTATATGCATCGAAAGTACATTCCTGCACACATGTGCAAGTCCTCCTCTGTTGTTTTTGCAAATATATGTAAATATATATTTATATATGTGTGTGTATATAGTCTGGTTTGTATTCCCCTTGGGATGGGACTGTGTCAGAAAGCCATTTCTGGATGTGCCAGTCTGATGTATAACTGAGGAGGCTCACCTGTGTGAGTAATATATATATGTGGTGAATCAGTGCGCAAGCCTCATTCTTCTTAGTCCAACATTTTCACACACACACCCCCCCTTCACCAAGCTTCACCATGGGTACTGTGGTACTGTTTGCACCCATGTTTACGCTATAATCTTAAAAAAAACTGCCTTAGAATAGGTTAATCAAGCTGCTCTTTCAGTTAATTCCCAATCTCTTGCTATTTTGCATACTGCATTTGTCGACGGAGTAAATAATGATGTGCTTGTTTCCCTTCAGGCAATCACTAATTATCAAAATTCAAGTCTTGATGCAATATTAGCATGACCGTAATCAGAGTAATAATTATATAAAGATGCTTATATGACCATGTCATATTGCTGCATTCTTGCAATATAATTCAAATGAGCAGCTTGAAGCAAATTACAGCTAGTTCAATAAAAAAAAAAAAAAATCACAGTTATTGTTGAGCACAAGTGTAATATTCAGCTGGGCGTGTAATTAGTTTAATCCAGTTACTCTCATGATCAAAGCAAGAAGCAATAATTCTGTGTAAGTTGTCACTGAGCAGCATCTGCTTTTGCCTTGAAGTAACATCAGAATGTTCTTGTTGCTATATTTGAAAGAAATGTCAAAGGATTTACAGACGATCAATGCACAAGGTGGAAGCAATAAAATCATCAAATGTGTCTGTTAGTTTAATTTAAGGTAGTGTACGGTTTATTTTTCACATTGCATTAAAGGTCCAGTGCACAGGCTTTAGTCTATCTAGTAGTGAAGCTGGCTATCAATAAATATATTTTTTAAAGAAAGTGAAAAACCCTCACTGGAGCACACACACACACACACACACACACACACACACACACACACACACACATTAACATGTTTACTTGCATCTCAGTTGTTGAGAAATCTTTTGTTCCCCAGGGGGAGAAAGTTCAAAAGTAGTGCAGTAAGTTTTTAGTAGTCGTCATCATCAGAAGGGTTCATTCAGATGAAGAAACATAAACTGCTCTTCTCCCTCTGTCATCTAAAGACCCAGCTCACTGACACTGATGGAGGAAATGGGTGGAGGTCCAAGTTTATCCCATGCAGCTTCAGTGATCTGCACCTGTTGTTGTGGGGAAGAATGCTCTACATGACGCTTTACATAATCCTGTTTCTGGAGAGGAGCAGTTCTTAGTTCAGTCCTCACAGTTGCGTGTGAGTATAAAGACCGTCACACAATGGGAGCACAATGAGTAAACAACACGAAAATGCAACATACTCGCAATTATTTTGCATAAAAACTATTCAGACCAGCGGCAACATAAATTTGCAACAGAAACACAGGAAACCCACTTTGCAACAGAGTTTAGACAACTCACTCCAGTCCCGTCAGTAGCCTGGCACGAAGCATCAGGAACATTAAGACAGACTAGCTGCGTAACTTTTACACAAGTTGTTAAGTAATCACAGAGATGTTGTTATACTATGTTGTTATGATATTAGCTATTTACATCAGTTTTGTGCTTTTGTACATTGTTTATTTTTTTAACATGTTGAGTTAAACTGAGGCTGCATGATTGATTGATTGATCGATTTGATTTGATTTGATTTACATGTCATGCCTTATGGCCCATCCCAAATGGAATTATGACACCCATATAAGTAACAAAACACATTTCATAGTAGCTTGTTGACCATGTTATTAGATCAGTATACTGCCTCATCTCATTTACTTCAACTTTGTTGAATAACTGTAATCTTAAACCATGATAGTATGAACAATAAAAATGAAATGAACTTCATTTTCAATGTTATTAAGATCACATAGATAAGAGTGTCTGTTTTCCTCACTCGTGCCCACCCAGCGTCCTGTTTCTATATGGAGAAGGAGTGTACCGAACCTGAACTAGGCACAAAAAGATCTTTTCCTTTTGGACAGAACAAGACTTAAGCTGACAGATACGAGACTAAGGCTGTGTGCACACCAAAAGTGTACAAACTATTTGCTTGATTATCATTGTCTGATCAAATTGCTGAGGTTGAATATTTTGCACCTGCATGAAGACACAATGGATGTGAAAATTGCGTCCCTTGGACCTGTCACGCATTGGGTTCATTGTGACACCTAATGCGATTTTGCATCATGCCATTGACTTTGTATGGAATTTCATCACACCACAAATTAAATTTGCTTTTGATGTGGACAAACCTTAAGCTTGCTACGCCCATACTGCACACAGCGGTAGAAAGACTTCTTCTAAATTCATTCATTACCTTTATTTAACCAGGCAGGTCAATTAAGAGATTCTTATTTACAGTAACAGCCTGACTAAAGGCTCCTATTACTCCCTACATGTAGTTATCACAAAAAACAACCAAACAAAAAAACAGTATTTGCCAAGTCGCCAAGGTTATCTCTTTTGTTGGAACATTCCTTTTATTTAATATTGTGTTATTTTCAATAATGAGAGTTCTTTGGTACACTACTGCCTGAAATTCCTCTCAAAACATGGCGCTGGTCATGTAAACTTCCACTCTACAGCAGGAGGTGGACACACGTTCGTTCCGCACAAATGTCGTGATAGGGTGACGCCTTTGTTTGCAGTGCAAAAATTCGGCAAAGTCCATCTCTATTCGAAAAATGAGAGGGTTGCTTTTTTCCAGCATGATCTTCGCTTTCTTTGTGAAAATACCCATGCCCAATTTGTAGTTTGAAAAATATTGTTGACATACGAATTCATCACACAAAAAAGGGCATCCCGTGTGTAAAGGCCATAAGGCATGGCAGTGAACCAAAAACACTTTCTACTTGTATGCTGATGTGTATCTTACAAAGCAAGTGACAACCAACCACCAATTGATGTTCAGTTCTTCGATATAAAAGTATTTTCCTCTCTGGAATGGAAACTTAGTAGGACTAGGCTACTATTAACAATATTATTTTAGCTAAAATGCTAATGTTGCTAGCTGAATATCAATAGGCTCAACACTCTACAGCAGTATGCAACAGCAGTGTTAGCATGCTAACATTTGTTAATTTGCACAGCTGATGAAAATGTCATTAGTTTTGCATGTATAGTGTAAGTATAATAGTATAAGCAAAAAAAAGGAAATCAACAAATAAATTTAATTGCCTTGATGATGTGAGAAGGAAGTCGTGAACATGTTCCAATTTTCATGGCTATAGCTGTCGACATGGTTAACTAAATCATTCAAGTGCAGCTTGTCCCTGTAAAGTTGTGTAAGTATTTTAACTGATAGCACAACATTACAGTCAGTTCAGTGCATGTATAAGCACGTGATAGCAGATTCATGCTTTTTTGGACTGAGTGTTTAAATTAAGAATGCTTCCACAATTAGCATCAATGACACTGGTCTGGACACATTCCTTACTGTACACTTCACATTGTTTACAAACTAGTGGAAACTTGAGCAGTCAGCATCCTGTTTTGTAGTATGATAGCCTAGTACTGGTTTTGCAAGGATCTTTATATTGATCTGCTCATGCAGTATTCCCTTTACTTGAAGTGAGAATTTGCATCTAAACCAGCTTTCAAGCGTGAAAAAACAACCTCGAACAATCGGACTCAATGGCACTTTTCTGTAATGTACATCAAGAGCATAGCAGAGTGCGCAGATTTTTAAAAAAATGGCAAGCCATCACAGCCAGTTCAAAGCACAATTATTTTCTTTTGAATATCTTTCTGAGCTTATTCAGCTCAGATGCAATTGATAGATATTATACAAGAACTGATGCAGAATCAAAATCGTTGGGAGGATTACAAAAGCTCCATGATGCCTCTGATGTATCTTAATTCCAGATCAAACTATTTCACAAGAACCAGAGAAGCACATTTGAAAGTTGCATGGATTGCATGCAGCAGTCTGCAAACAAAAAAAGAATGTCAGAAATTCTCTTAAAATGGCTTGTCATTTCGGAAAGTGTGCTTTAAAAAAAAAAAAAGCACAGTGAAATCCACAGTAATTTACTGTTATATACACAGTAGTCTTGCATAGCCAGACCTCTTTCCACAGCACTCAGCACTGGGCTCTACACATGCACATTCTGGTATAGAAGAAAAAAGCTCCACCTAGTTGGTTTTTCTCTAAACCAATCACAATCGCCATGGGCGGCGCAAACCCCTGGAAACTGCAACTGTGCCTCTGCAAAACAGTGTCGGTGGTAAACTCCTTTAGATAAAAGATTTGGATGTGAGGAAAAGAGCTCTGATGTTAAAATGTCTAAATTCCCATCATCGAAACTTTCCATTTCCAGCGTGTAGGCTGCTAGCTCGGAGGTTATTATTGTTGTTTCCCATAATTTTGAGGACTTTGAAACGTAGACACGTAGAAAGCAGAAGGGGTGGGGAACGCCAGGCTGCTCTCCTGCCACCTACTTAGCCAATGACAGTCTTATACTCGCAGTGCACATCTGATGGGTCATACTACGTATATACACAGTTAAATACTGTAAATGTTTTTACAATAGTGTACTGTAAATTCCATGGCAAAAATAAGTTTACTGTAAAACATCACAATAGTGCAATTACTACTGTGGAAAATGACGAAAATAGTAAATGACTGCTGTATAGACTACCACTCATGATTGTCTATCATTACTAGTCTGCAGTCTTGTTGGTGGGACTTATCTTTAACTGACTGGTCAGAGCATTTGTCTATGATCTGCGAGATGCAAGTTCAAGACCAACTGTGGGAACTTCATCTTCAACTCCATTCAATTCATCTTTTGTAGATTTCAGGAATAAAAAAAATTGCTCTGCAAAGAATCTGGAGTAGAGTGTGACGTCACATGCCCACCTTTTGTTTTCAAGCAGGAGCGGCCATCCGTTCATGTTAGTTCATGTGAATCTCTGCGTCCTCCCTCCCCTCAGAACAGTTGGCCCCCTTTATAAAATGCCACAGCGAGTGAGGAGCAGCCAAGCTTATTTTTATATTTAACCCAGGTTGGCAAACGTTACAGACAGACAGTGGGAAGTCTAACATCACAAGCTGTTCAAAAATCAAATAAACATTCTGATATTGTGGTGTGGTTTAGATTCTGACCCCACCATGCATTGTGCAAAGAGATAAATACACGATTTTTAGCTAGCTGTGGGGGACAGCAGGGCTAACGTTACCTGCTCGCAGGGCTCTTGCCCCTCCGTCCCATGAAGGAGGCTACAGGTCTGGCTGTCACTAGCACCAACGATTAGCTTGGCTAACATCATAAACTGTTCAATAATTACATAAATGTTGTTATATTGTGTTGTGATTGAGATTCCAACTCACCATGGTTTGTAAAAAGAGACAGACTTTTTTGCTTGAAATAACATTAAATTATCATCGAGAAGATGTGGTAGATAGCAGAGCTAATGCTAACCACTAGCGAGCCTCTTTCCTCTCCTCCGCAGAGAGCTGCTGATAACGGGGGTTGGGGCAGGTGGAGTGCCAGGGGAAATGGGGGGTGTGGTTGACATGCAGGTTTGCTTTGGTGTAAACAGTGACCAGAATTGCGACCACTAGTGGTGACTCAATTTTGCACTTTGCTCCTTTAAGAGATAGATTACACTTTGCTACTAGCAGTTAAGAAACCAGCTCTGTAAATAAACTGAAAACTACTGTAAATATAATTACAATAAGTACCTGGTGACTTGTTGCCTGTAGCTTACTGTAAATTTCATAGTAAATTTTTTTAGTGTGATGATGTTCTTTGAAATATGTATTTTCTTTTTTTGTGTGTGTATTCTGTGTCTTTAGTGTGATGTTGCTTTGAATGCAGAAACTAATTTTTCATCTGATGGGACCGTAAAGATTTATGTTATTATTCTGCTTTTGTATAAAAGATGGATTGTAGCAGGGAGCAACGTAAAGATGTAAATATTTTAATGTCTTCAACTACATCTTCATTAGTGTGTGTGTTCTTTTGAGGAAGAAGAAAATCTGCAGTTTACTCCAGACAGTTTGGCAGCAAGATCCAACAAAGACTTCTTGAAGATCATCCAAAGTCTAACTCAAAGATTTCGATTTCAGTGACTGAAACACACATCCCAATAATGCATGAATCTTTTGAGCAGATGTTCAGATTTCCTGTAAATGACAACACTTTTCCAATTTGACAGGAATTCATTCTGTGGGCAAAGCAACAAAGAAACCAAGAAATAAAGATCCTTAATGCACGTGTACTCTAATTTAAGTAGCCATGATGCAGAAAACAGTCTTGTTTAATTGACTTTCATTTTTATTTTTATTTAAATAAAATTTTTATTACTTTTATTTTAATCATGAAAATTCTCTGTGACTTTGGAAAGAAGTTTTGACAAACTCACTTCTGTTGTAGCTTGTCTAAGTAGACATGCACTATGATAGTAGACCCAGCAAATCAAGAAAAAAAAACAATTAATAAGTGAGTTCTGTCCATCCATACAGCATATTTTAAAAGGCTGACAGATCAAAGGAGAGAAAAGGTTCAGACCTGAACTGTAGACCAGAGCAGCTCAGTCAGTATCCACTTCCCCGCATGTCGCCTTCCCCTGCGCTGCCTCTGCCTCCGAGCTCAAATGATCTCATCAAAACAGATGTAAAACACTCTTTGCTGCTGCTTACACCTCAATGGTGTCGCTGCCATTTATACATGAATGCTGCATCCCCGAATGAATGAATCGGGCTTATGGGTGTACATAACGAGAACGCACTCAAGAGCTCAGGCTGTCCTCCAGTGCTCTCAGACTGAGATGTGGGAGAAGAGGAGGCAGCCTATTTGGCACTAAACCCTCCCTCCCTCTATTCTTCTCTCCTCCTGTCGCTCTTCTGTTCTCTGTCACTCTGCCTGTCGTCTTTTCTGCTTTACCCTCTTACTGCCCCTGTTTAGCTCCCACCCTTTCCTTGTTCCCAATGAATACCCTCGGCTTCCTCTGTCCTGCTGTCAGTATTGATGCCAGTACTTGTCTGATTCCAGCAGGAGTGTGAAAGACAGGGAAAGAAACAGGGGGCAAATTTGGCTCTGAGTGGGATTAGCAGCATGCACAAGTTCAAGAGGGTGAGGAAAGATAAAGAGCATCCTTTTATCAGCTTTGTATGGCTGTTTCTGTGTCTAAGATTGATGAGCAGATTGTGAGAGATTGGAAATCTTATAGTCTGCATGTAATGTGCATAATGACTATCCACTGAAAAACTGCCATCAAAATGTGGGACCCAATTACATTTTTTGACATTGAAAGATCACCCCCAAGAAACCATTAAGTGCTACTTTTCCTCCTTTTGAGAGGTGTGACATTTAGAAGAAATGCTGAGCTACAGAGGCTAATCCACCAAACTTGAGTCTAACCTTTACTAAATAATGGTTGTGGGCACGCATCATGTGACATCTTTATAATTGGAAAACAGTATTAAAATCCAAGAGCCTCACTGTAACAGCTGCAAGTGCACATTAGCAAACTCTTTAATGCAATGCATTAATTGATGGCAAGTAAGATGGGCACCTCAGCCAAAAAGAGATGAAGTGAAACAATCCCCCTAAAGCCATCAATCAAACCTTTTCGCTCCGGTACTGTGACAGCTTAATTGTGTACTGCACTTCAGAAAAACATATTTATACCACAGATTTGAAGTGTTTTAAACCCTTTTCTTTAGGAACTTGAGTGACTGTCAATTATACCACTGTAATAGCAAACACTAATTTCTTTTTTAATTCCATCATGTTGCTTGAAAAGGTTGATATGTGATGCTTTCATTAGCAGATTGCATGTCAGTGTCGAAACACTTATGAAAATTCTAATTTATCTTATGCATAGATAGACTTTTTACATATCTCACCGAGCTTCATCAGAATGAGACCTGAGGTTGCAGCAGCTGTGGCCTTTCTAATTGTGAAATTTGCCCTTTATATTTTGTACCAATAACAGCAATTCAGCAAGTATGGCTGGATGTTAGCAATTTTGTTTAGTTTCCTGGAAGTGCTGTAAACTTTAGTGTCAAAAAATAAATGTGAAACTGCTGGCATTTTTGTTTTTCCTCATTATGGAGCTGTATAGTGAGAGCAGATTGGGACAGAGGATAGAGTAAAAATGAACACTCCCATAAAAAAATGACTTAAGCAATCATCAAAATTGGAAAAATGACTCTCAATTTTAATATTATTTATAATTAGTTATTGTTTATCATTTAATATTTTTGTAATCCATACAGACATTACAGGAGAAGGGTTTTTTTTAAAGCTTTTTTTTTCTTTTTTCCTGAAGGCAAAGTGAGCATGTCATCTTGCAAATGTTTTTTGTTCAGACTTTGGATTAGAAAGTGTGGCCAGATGTGGCAGGGGGCTTGTTGCTAAAGGTCTCTTCATTTGTTTTTTCACCATCTCTTATTCCTGCAGGCAGCTGGTAATTTGGCTTCTCAGGGCACACTTCAAACCTACGTTCAGTCACTGCTTTCAGAGAAGCCTGGCTGCAAAGACGTTATTCGGAAAATGCAGAAAGAAAAGGCAGGCCTACATTACCAGCTCAAAAATGTTCTTATGTAATGAGTTGAAGTGCAGATTTTTAATGACACATGAAAACTACTTTTTCTTTTTTAACATTTTTTTAAAAATTATTTTACTTTACGTTACTTGTGCTGTGTTTCTACTTAATCCTGGGATGGGAGTGATGATGACAGGGGCTGGTTAAGAAAGCTGTAGTTGTTTTGCACCAAAGTGTTGTGCACTGCCTTAACTTGATCTTAATGAACTCGCTCTTTTTGATGTGAGTGCTGGTGGTTATGACTGGATGCTTTATAATTGTGAACTATTTTTTGTTTCTGTACGTTTCCACAGTTTGCCTTGCAAGAAAGAAACAAGTAGGTCAAAGCACCTGGGGACCCTGTAAGCATTCTGACAGGTTCCCAGATCTCCTGACAGTTGGTCTCAAGAGGGTGAAGGCAATATTTAGAGCAAAGCCCTGCACGGTATCCTCCCTCATGCAGCTGGTGCATCAGAAAACTGGCAACTTGAAGAATAAAAAGTAAACAGAAATCAATACAATAAATATGATAAAGCTAGGGGAGCTTGATGAGGACAAGACATACACAGTTGATTCAGGCAGTCAGCTGCAATAAGCTGTTACAGTTTTTAGAGATGGGTGTGCTATAATATGCATTGTTTGTAGTGTTGTACGGTAGTGAAGTAGAAATACTTGGTTAGTTAAATAGTTTTTGGTGATAACATCATGACTGAATTTTCATTTTTGGGTGAACTATCCCTTAAGTACAATGAATGGCAGCTACTTTAAGACTTTTACTCAAGTAATATTCTAATAGGTGACTTTCACTTTTACCAAAGTCATTTTCCAGTAAAGTATCTTTATTTTTACTCAAGTATGGCTTTAAGGTACTTTATACATGACTGATTGTTTGACCTCTTAGTTGTTTTAAGTACAACAGAGTTAATACACTAAGCAAATACCTTCTAAGAAAGCATCATTTACTTTTGATACTGCTGTTGTTACCAGACAACAGTTTGCATGAACTGTAGCAAATGACGGTGAAAGGGACGGAGAGAGAAGGAATAAGGCAAAAGAGGTTGCAGGAGGTTGACCAGGTACTTTATCTTTGGATGTCTCAATGGGCAGCGTATGATGTGTGTTAATTTATCCTTCACAAAGAACCAGCAACTAAACTGCTTCTATCGCTCAACTGGTCTTCTGTGGCTGATTCTCAAGTCTTTGTATTGTGAAATGAACATTGGAATAACAAACAGATTCAAGTCAATGGTGCGGTACCCTGACAGAGAGGTGACTTTGACACACATCCCTTTTTGTTTTGGGTCTACTGCATCTTTCTAAACTATATACTGTATATTATGAAACCTGGATAATGAGGGCCAGAGCACCAGTAGTTAATTAGGCCCCGTACTTAGTCCAAGGTTGAGAAGTCTCACAGCTTGAAGATAAGAGCGGATACTTCTGTATCTCTTGCCAGCAGCAACAGGGTGAACAGGCTGTGGTGGGTACTGTCTTTTAATACCCCTTGGGCTCTGCGCAGGCACTTCACCTCACTCACATGCATTTACACAACATTAATTGTATGTTCTCATTAGTTTACAATAACCTAAAAATAATAATTGTTGCATTTCTGTTTCAGTTGAATGAGCCCTTTATATCTATGGAGGGAGCTGGTCCTCTTCAGAGTCCACCATGTTAGCCCAGAATAGACAAATCATTGGCTCTGGCTCTCTCTCTAGTTGTTCGCAGCAGCGCTGCACAAGAGTTTGAAAGATTTCAAATTTGTGGCAAGCTAAGCTAAACAGTTAAATGGCATACAGACAACTTTCTTTCTAGCTTGTTTGTAACAATGAGCGGTTAGCTGCTGGGCTCGCGTGCTGCGCTTGTAACTGTCAAGAAACTGGAGGCAGAAATCATCTCCTCTCAAAAATAAACGGACTGGTCGGTAAAACACTGTAATGCCATTACTCATTAAAAATCAGCATTTCTCCGACAGACGCAGCGCATCAGGAGTGAAAAAGAAACAGACCGGCACTTAAAGAAAGGCCTGCTTCCTTAAACTCTGCTCCTAAACTCCGCTCCTTGTATGAAATGAGTGACTGCAGTCGGCTGGGAGGCGACAGGGCAAATTCAGGGAGAAATACATTGAAACTAGTTACATAAAATCTTATGCAAAACCCAAATCCTTAATAATAATTTCAAAGTGCGTATTGAACCGTGGATGGCGTACTGTACGGTTCAATATTATATTGAGAATTGTGGGATCCCTAAAATGTAGGCTATCTCAAGATTGATGTGACTCTAATGGGGGGCAGCATCTCTGAGCATGTGCCATTCTGTGCACTCACAACTGTCCTGAAGAGCAGCTGTAGCTTCTTCTGTCTACACTTGAAGAGTTTTTACTGCTGGTTTGACCCTTTCAATCCAGCTGGGAGTAAGATGGCAGCAAAAGCAGGGAAATATGATCCGATAAACCAAAATGGAAATAAGGGAGATCGTTGCAGCTGCCAGGATTGTTTGTATGGACACGATCTGAGGATTGTTTTTGCCCTGGTGGAGATGTGGACATATGGCTGAAATTTGAGTAAAATTGTTTTGAGATCTGTTTGATAAAAATTCCCAGCTCCAATTTTTTTGTCAGAATGTTATTGACATCATACAATTATTGCAGTGCATTTTTTTAAAAAAACTGCATCCAGTGGACATAAACAGCAACAGTAAATACAATGATAAAGTCTCTGCATTGGAGCTCCTCCAGCATCTTGTGTTCTGTAAGCTCGGAAAAAAGTTCGCCCATCCAGTGCAAAAGCTTGATCAGGATGTTGGGGTGGAGTTGGAGATGTGGACACAACTGTCTGTGATCTTCAGTTAGCCTGAGTCTTATTTCATCAGTTGTATTTTAATAAAGTGTTTTTTCAGGTGTGAATCAGAAAGTTAACTTTGTTTAGCTTTCATAAAGAGGCAAGCACCAGACTGAAGTTGATGAGTTCCTGTTTCCTGGTAGCCTCGCACAGCCAAACTAATTTTCAAGTAAGAATTATTCTGGTACTTCTCAATTCACCATTCATTTCCAAGGGGCAAAACTGACTGCCTCTGGACGCAATTGGATAGACATACAACCGTACAACCAATCAGAGCTGTTTATCCCGTCTTTCCCCTCGCACTCCAGGCGAGCCACCGTCATGTTTGTTGTGAGTGGAATTTTAGGCAAGCCGAAACTCCTTGTTATTGAAAACTATGCAAAATTAACTAAAAAGAATATTCCAACAAGGCGGAGAGCAACCTTGGAGGCCCAGCAAGTACTGTTTCATTGTGATTACTGCACATAGGGAAGAATAGGAGCCTTTAGTAAGAGTCTTTCTACCAATCTTTGCAGTGTTGACCTGAGACTCAGCAGCCTTGGTAAAACACGTTAAAAAACAACAGACAAAAGTAATAAAACTGACATAAATAACTAATATCGTAACACAACAACAACATCTATGTGATTATTTATCAGGTTGTCGAAAATTCACATCAATAGCCACACCACTCATCTATCAGTAGGCTACGAACGATTCGTGTCAGCCACGGGTACACAGACCGGAGCTGCCGTCTTTGGTCCCTTCAGTGAGTCATCACATAAAGCCCATACCATATGAGACAAACGGTTGTGATTGGGAATGGGATACTTCCCAGACCATTTCCAGTACAGCAGAGTGGGCTTGTTGGGAGCCGAGCAAGGTCAAAGGGAAGGGGAAGGTGAAGGGGAAGGAGGAAGATTACAGCTTACGGTTTTCCAAAGATCTACAGACTTTCCTCTTGGGTCAATTGTGTATAGCTGCTCTATAGGAGTCCAAAATGAACACCAAAAGCCCCATAAATTAGTAAAATCTGTCTTCTTTAAAGTTTCAGAAGATTAGGCTGAGCTAATTCTAACTGAATCTCCAAAGAGGCTGTTTGGATCAGCAGTGCATACAGAAATAGTACATTTATGCTTATTCATGATTATTGCAGAAGGCAATGCTACAGTGAGTTCACCCAGCAGAAATTCAGCCTCAGATCAGATTAGCTGAGGCACAGACTTTATTATTTCCTCCAAATACACATACAGGTTTACTACAAACATAAATACACTCAGTGTCGCCTGGCTCCATTGACAAAGACTCAGTTCTTAATAATGATAAATACTCAGTACTTTAATAAAGTGCAAGGTTGGTGTTCTGTGTCTGGCCAGTGTTGTTGTAGAGTCAAGAGTGGCAATACATACAATAATGTCACAATCAAACCCTGGTACCGCCTTCTGAACCAACCTGCCACCAGGCTCTCCTCCCCTGAGGCTGAGTGAAATCCTGCCTCTACAGTCATATCTAGGATATGACGTTTACATGAAACATGATGAACTGGTAATTTACATGCCTGTACACATGATCGTAACAGTATCCACGTCATTGTCCACCTGCAGGTGTGCCTTTTCTTTAGAAACACCTCCACTCTGGTCTGCAACAACAGAGAATGTTCAGAAACCAGGATCAGGTGTTTACATTATACAGTATTCTGGTTTCCATACTATGACTCCAGGGGGGGCATATGCAGGTTTCTCATCAAAAGGATGATATTTCCAAGATATATAATCTTGTGGTGGAAAAGTGCTCATCTTATGTAGTTTTATGTAAAGAGGCTGGAGGCACAGAGAGAGGACATGCATGATGACACTGACAGTGAGGACTGGGAGAAAACACGTACCAAGGCACAATCCCAAACAAAACGCACGCTTTAAATTACTGCAGTACAACTGACCGAAGGGAACTTACGTAACTCCAGGAAAGCTTAATAGATATAATGTTGCCATACTTGATATATGTATCAAGTGTGAAAAGGATAAAGGCTTACTTTTCCACTGTTTTGGGAGGCAGTAAAAGAGTGCACACAGGACATATTATCCATATAAACACTGTCAGACCCAAAGCTTTTCATACTATTATATATAGTTGAGCATAACATCAGAAAGACAAATGAACTTTTTAAAAATTATTATTATCAGACTTTTTGAAATTATTATCTTTATTTTTATATTATTATTATTTTTTTTTTTTTTTAGAAAGAGTTAGTGCTCGTGTTTGGCAGGCTCAGTGTAAGAAAATGGTCATCTGAATTATTTACGACTGTACCAATAGAAAAACTACAGATGCTATCAGGGGGAAGTTGCCCCACTTGACTTTTACAATATTTGGGGTTCTTTTAATATGTTATTGAGAGAGGATGGACGTAATACATTGGATGGAAACGCATGTCGGTGCATAAATTGCCCTCTGCGATGTCCAAATCAGTCAAAGGTTTTGATTTTCAATATCTGTACGTCTCTACGTCTGTACAAGAGGTACTTAAGCTATGTGCCACCCTAATATGATCATCAGTCTGCTCTTCAGCTTTGTTGTTGTTTTGTTTTTTTCTTGTGGTTGTTTTTTGTGGCAGGGTGTTGTGGTGAAATGCTTGGATGCTGTACTGGAAAGTTGTTATGATTGTGTATATGAGTGTGTATACATGTGTGTTTGTGTTTAGTATTTAAAACCAAAAAAGAAAAAAAAATGGCAACGTCAAGTTCTTTTACTTGGACAGATTTTTAATTGCATAGCGAACAAAGTCTACAATGAAACTGAGATTCAGATGTTACTGTACATTCATGTTTTGATTCAAGCCTTGGCCTTGGGTTGTTTTATATGATAGGATGAATTATTAATAAACCAAATGGCCTTGCTTCATTATTCAATAACAAGCAGTGCAAGACCTTGTTCAAGACGAAGTCCATGTTGATGTGTTGTGGTTTCAGGGTCCTGGAAGAATCCTGTAAAAGCCTCAACTGGGTACAATAAATATTTAATTGAAGAAAAAAAAACTTCCATAAAGGTGAAGTGATCTTTCTGCAAGTGGCATTTGCCTTTAAATGGTCTGTAAACTGCATTTCTGGACTGTAGTTAAACCTTTTGTTTTCCTAATTTATTTTATAAGCATAGTTAAAATGTATTTTTATGTATCTAGGAGTCCATCAGCAAAACATAGTTTACTAAAATTTGAGATTGTTCTATCAGTTATAGGGTGAATAAGGGTTAGAGTAAGAACTTTATTGATCTACTGAAAAAAAAGCTACACATTATGTTCAAAAACGTTGAGACTAACAAATTTGATTGTTAGGCAAGCTGAAAAATAAAATAATACTATTTCGTAAGGAAAACAAATAAGGCAAAATGACCTGATTCAGGTCAAGCACCAAAATGTTGCACATAAATATAACATGCTGCAAGTCAGTATGCAGGAATTTGTTTTTACTTCGCAGTCACCCCTTCACCATCTCTTGTTGGTCACATTTTTGAAAATGCTTTTGGGAAACTGTTATATCAACCCCACTGTGATCACGGTTGGATGCTGTGTGATCAGCTGAACCGGCAGCCCTGTGCTCCTGAAAACAGATAATTGATGACTTTTTGATAATGCTGCCTCTTATTGCAGTACAATTCTAATTCAGGTTATACTTTCCTGACAGTCAAGTGACCCAACAAGACTCAGCATATGCTGGATCTACCTTTTAATAATTGATTTGGATAAAACACAACATTGCAGTTTTCACACAATACTTTGCTTCCACACATACTTTGTCATGTAGCGCTTTGTGCAAATGTAATCAAAGTCCACTTCCATAAGTTTAGTTTCCCCTTTACTGCGGACAGAAACTTCGTATGGATTTAACTTTGTACACCAATGAATAAAACATATCTTAATAAATCTTGTGCTGGAATCAGGAAATAAAATCTCTTAGATTAGCAAAGCCATCAAGGAAACAAAACTTGGTAAAGTCAAGTCAACCAAGAAATTACTGTAGAGGGAAGAATATTAAATGGAGAAAAGTTTAATTTTCCCCAAATTACACAAAGTCATGGTTTAGAGCAGTGGTTCCCAAAGTGGGGGCAGGGGCCCACCAGGGGGTTGCGAGACAGAGACGGGGGGGCTGCGAGATGCCTTCCAAAAATTAAATAATGAAAAAAAGATTATAATTGCATATTTGACCATTTATTGTACAATTTCTGGCTATATTCTTGCTTAAATTACTTAAAAATAAAACTACGGCTGTTAAGCTGTTGTACTTTTGTGTTGTATTCATGCTCGTGTAGGCCCTAATAGTGCTTTTGCGCGGCTGTGCACAATGTTATATGCCACGTCCAGGGTCGATGGGGGTGCCCAGTCTCTAGTACTGTTATTTTGGGGCTGAAAAGTTTGGGAACCCCTGGTTTAGAGAAACTATCACGCAGCTGCAGATCAGGTAAGTTCAGTCTAAATGTCACAAAGAAGATGAAGGATGTCAAAGACAGTAATAAAAAAATGATTTTTCATGCCAAGAAAGTCGAATTTTGTCGTCCAACAGTAAAGTAGAACATTTTTGTGAGACTGCTCGGTGAACAGAGTCTGTCATCTCGAGCAACATACGTCAAAACACGGACATAGCTGTAACTTTAGCACAGTTTCTTTCGTTCTTTCAGAACATAGGAAAATGTATTCAAAGCGGTAGAAGTCATTATATGCATGAGCATGTTGAGAGCTGCGAGTCGATTCTGTAAGAGATGGTTGTCAAGACGTCACTTACGTGACAATCACGTGACAATCACGTGAAGTTTTTCCAAATACTGATTTTCAAAGTCTTATTCTTCAGCAGTTGTGTGAAAAATGGCAACTTTTGACTTGCAAAATGATCTTTTAAACTGACATCATACATCATATGACATCATATTTGAGATACAATTTAAATGGGGTCAAAAACTAATTTGTCTCTTTCCATCGACTACCGTCCATATTTTTTCCCAAATAAGGTCCCATGGGGTCCAGGAGCCTGGCTTAGCCACTCTGTAAGAAGTGCTATTTCATATAATTTTTTAAAATGTTAGCTAGCTGTAATGACCGGCAGGCGAATCACAAAAACCCGTATGGGTTGCTGACATCTTTTATGAATTTTGTTCATCCTACTTGACGGTCATTGAGCCTGTGGTTGACTTGACAGCTATTGTTAACACACTGTTGATAACTAGCAAGGTCAGGGACAGTGAAGAAATGGCTGGCACAGATTATTTTGGAAATCTGAGCAGCTTGGGCCATGCTGATTACAGAAATAATTAAGCTCTCAGTAATGATGAGAAATTACAGGATCCCTACACTACCCCAAACCACGAATGGGATATGTCCAAAGAACCAGCAATGATATGGCCCAATACATATTTTGAAGAGAGGCCCAATTTTCATACAAAGGAAAATCTGCAAGCATACAAATCCTCAGATGCGTATAATTACGTACTCTGTAATCAAAAAGTAAAGTTTTATGATACCAAACAGAGTTTTGCATTTTGAGGGCAGGTGTCGTACCAAAGATAGCCAAAAGACTAAACCTTATGATGCCTACTTACGTTTCTAAGGACCTTTGGTCTATCCTAACAGTTAACTGCACATGCATGGCAGATAAGGTTTTACACAGCAAACAATTTGATCATTATGTCATTTTTATTTTGTAAAAAAATTTGGGGCGGGGGGCGCTTATGACTTTTACTCCATTACATTTGAAAGACAAATATTTTACTTTTGACTCTACTGCATTTCTATGAAGGTTCTCGTTACCGGTTACTTTTGCATGTCAGCTGATGAATTTTCTTCTCTAAAATCTGAAAAGCAGTCAACTGTGTTAATGTCGTTCCTCATGAGGTTTGTCTAAGTGGTGATGCTGTATTTGTACCTTGCATGTCTCCATCACTGAATAGAGCAAACATTACTCAGATCAGGCAGTTCTCTTGCCTAATGCCTCGTTTCCATTCATGTATGTGTAAGAAAGTGAGTCAACTGGAAATCCATTCTTACGTACATTCAAAAACTTTAACTTTTGGTGATGGACTGTGTGACAGTCTACTAGCTTATCTAACAAGCTGCTATAGCTAACGGAATATTTTCTTCAATTCAGTTGCTTGTTTGAACTGTCAACTAAGTCTTTAGAGTTAAAAAGAATCAGATAATAGTTTTAACACATTTTGCCACTGTTATGTTCCTATCCCTCCCTAAAGAAATGCATTTCCTTGTGTTGAACACTAGGGGCACTATCCTATCTATGGACACCAGTTACATACGTAGGTGGAAATGAGGCGTAAGTCCCACTGTCTACTTCTGGTCCATGGGACTTAATTTCAAGAAGAAAAAAACCCAACGAAACTCAATGGCAGTCAGTGGAAAGAGAAAAATTATTTTTTGATCCCATTTAAATTGTACCAACAAACTAAAATATGTTTTCCGTCTATTTAGAAGATAATCACACAACTGCTAAAGTACAACTTAAATTTTTTTTGAAAGATTATATATCGTTACGTAAGTGACGTCTTAATGATCTCATACATGACCGACTAACTCTGTAAACACGTTTGTAATGATTTTTACCATTTTTTCCGTACGCAAAAATAGCTAAAAATGTACCAACAGGACAAACTGAGGCAGATAAGGCAACATTCACGTCTACACAACACACACACACACTCTTACAGACTGGGAACACATGAAAAACAGAAAAACAAATAAGTAAAGACGCGTAGCATGAAACTCTTATTTTTTCAAGGCAGGCGTGACCAAACATGACAGTGTCAACATGGAACAACAGGTCTATTGCAGGGACAACAGGATGAAAAAGTGTTCGCTCTTTTCACCATAGACTCATTTGTTAAGCACTTAGCACTTATTCCAAAGAAAAACAGTTGATTGGACAGAAGTACACTGGGGTTTAAAACTGTTTGTATAGCACCTTTCAAAGCTAATCCACCAGCCTCATGCCACCTTGTATTGCAGACAACAAAAATATACATTTTTTGAAAGCTTCCCTCTGAAGTCATCTGGCTCCTTAGCTGTTTTAAGTGATGCACATACCCAAAATGAGGAAGCACCACAATAAAATCAGACCTTTGGCCATATTTCCACATCCTCCCACAGTATCAAAAGAACAACAACCTTGTGTTTAATAAGAAGAACCCGAGCAAGAAGACCTTTGTCTTAGGAGGCGACTGGGGAAATAATGGCAGTGATTGAGCGTTACTCCTCAGCAAGACCTCCTGAAAACCCCCACAGTCATTGCAGTCTTTGCTTTGCCACCTCCTCCTCTGCCTTACATCACACTGATGTCTAGTTTGACATGCTTGCTTACATTAGTGTCTGTGTTCAATGTAAAAAACAGAAAACAATTTTACCACCAAAAGCTGGGACTTTACGACATTTAATGCAGTCACGCAGTCACTCACAGTAAAAAACAATTTATTTTCAAGTTAGGGTCACATTAACCATTATGAAAGTATGAAAGGAGAAATATCAGCTCTGATTGTGGAATCATCACTTTACACACAAGTGTTCATTTGTCAATTAAACTGTATGAGATTTAAAACTCTGTGAATTTCAGGGCAATTAGCTCCAGGCGGAGCTGCAGCACATTCGGCTATTTATGCTTAGTAGGCATTTGAACTTTGAACAAATCCATGAGTCCCCCTTGTGTTTGTAAAAAATAATAAATTCAAAAGTAACCTGGTTTGATTTTAAAAAAAGAAAGAAGAAGAAGACATTTTGCAGCAGCGTAGTGTTAAAACAAAAGATTGATAAACTAGTTTCAATTTAATTTTGACTGAAGTTTAAGCAGAGTGAACTGGTCTCAGCTCAGATTTTCGCAGCTGACAGGCCCGGACTGGCCATAAGGAGAACCGGGGGTATTCCTGAAGCGCCGGCCTATGATTGGCCTGCTGGCCTGCGTCTATCTCTCTCTCTCTCTCTTTTTTTTTTTACAGGCTGCTGGTCTGCCGGTGTCGCGGCTATCTGACTTTTTTTCTAAGTCAGAGAGGCAGGCCAGGCCAATCAGAGGCCACTCAGGCCAGTAGCATGTGAGGAGGACAAGACGATTGGTTTGTTTCAATTAACACCCGCCCCAACAGTCTGTATCAACCACACAGACAGCGTGTGGAGGAAGGGGTGTGTGACGTGTGTCTGGTACCGGCTGCTGCGGTGTGTGTGT
>JAQFJB010033988.1:0-13783 GCA_029874875.1 Naso minor
ACTCATTGCAAGTCGAATTAAAACTTGAGTTAAACACTTACCTGAAGATACTGCAGGGCAGGTGAGCAGACAGGGCCTGTGGTGATACTAATCTGGCCATAGTGAGGACTGTTGATGCACTGGAGTTATCACTTTGCTTCTGCCGACTGTTCGCCAACAGGCATGACTGTCTCTCACTTGGTACAGTACATATTTTTCCTTAAAACTGAAATGAAAATTAGAGTGACTTTCAAAGGCCTGCATGTTTTGATAGCACGAAAGCCACATAAATCACAACAACATCTGTCAACACAAAAAAATGACTCACAGTATTTAAATTTTGGGGGGGGATTTTCTCTTTTTTTTTAGAATATTATGTGACTCTGTAATGTGATTAGCAGTGTTGGGAGTAACACATTACCAAGTAACAAATCTGTCAAAAACCAGCAAACCAAATGAGCATAATCAAAAGATAATGTGTCTCTTTTACACACTCTATGTTCATGTATAATAGGCTGAGAAATCCATAAAAGTTCGGTTAATCTTCATCATATGGAATCAAATGGAATCTTATGCCATTTGCGTTGACGTAGTTGAAAACTACAGTCTATACAACCAAGGTGTCTGTTTCTGGTACTCCCACTGGAGGGCGCCAAACACAATCACATGTTCTACAAGTAATAAATTCAACGTCCAGTTGCAGGACAATGGTTGCAGCTTTTCTGCAGTTTTTTTGTTGTTGTTTTTTAAAAGGGAAAACAGGTTCAGAAGATTAGATATCTCAAAGAAGTAAACATTATGCCTGTTTCGTAAACACAAATGGTGCAAATGTATTTTGATTTCTCTTAAATATCACTTAAGATCTAAAATGTTACGACAAAAAAAAACGACCACAAGAAAATGGAAGAAAAAAAGGGAAATCTAAAGTGTTGTAACTAGACACTACTAGATTATGAAACAGTCTAAATGTGGAGTTACAAGAGTGTACAACCATAAAGCAATTTAAAAAGAAACAAGGAAATGGTGTTTATGCAATATAGCAGTGAGGAGGGTGTTTAAATGTCACCGGGTGTTCATTGTTTATTCATAGACTCCATTTGTTTCACATTTTTCATGTTTGCCTCTGTTTATACGACGTGTATGTATGTATGCATGTAGGTATGTATGTGTGTATGCAGTTTCCAGTTTAGATTTTGCACTGAACAAATTATGAGGATTTCATTTGTTGTAATTTTCTTTGTTTTCTCTTTTGTAGTTTGCACATGATAAATAGGAATAGGAATAAAGCATATTGGTATGTGTGATTAATGTGAGCGAAAGGGGACGGAGTAAGTAAGTTTTACACTTTCTCCTTTTCTCCTTTTCGGACATGTTATTTATTTTCAGTATTATCAGTATTATGATTATTTTGAGTATTATGTTGATGATGGCAATGAGGGTGACGACGATGATGATGTTGTTGTCGTCATGATCATTATCATGTGTACTATCATTATACTATTATTATGTCACCATATATATTTTTCTTTCTTAGTTTTTTTGTTTCATGTTTTCTTTTGACTCGTGCGTAATGATTTTCTCTTCATTTCGTCTCTTTTTTCTTTTTCTTTCAAATAAACTACTACTAATACTACTAATCTAATAAACAGTGACAGGCTACATACAATGCAGGTGTAAGGTTAATCAGTCAGAAAATTACATAGTGATAAGTTTCATTTACTGGGAACCGATGGTTGATAGGACAATATGTTGTGGGAAGGCAGCCTACCATTTGATTTTGCTGATATACACTTTCCCCGTCCAAACATTGTTTACCTGTGACAGTAAGTGTAGCTTTACTAGATTTTTATCCACTTTACTGAGAAACTTAACTGTGACAAAAATACTTTTTAATTAGCCTGTGCAGCATTTGCCATTATATCAGATCTCAGTGATATTCAGGCATTTAACTTTAGTAGAAGTGGCAATATTACAGTGAAAAATATACTCTTTTATTACAGGTAAAAAGTATGCACTCAACTCAACTTCAAATTTATTTGTAAAACCACAAAAAGTAGCACCAAAATTAAAACATTCATTTTACTAAATTACCCATTTCAACACTAATAAGAATTTATGGCTCTATATACTGCTGAGTAGTTTAACACCAGAAAGTTTTATCAGTTGAATTTATGTGTATGTATCTTTTTTTTTTTTAATGAATCTACTAACCTGTCAAATAAATGTAGCAAAATAGGGTTATGTAGTAGCACAAAATGGAAATTCTCATATGAAAAAAAACCAAGTACCTCAAAATCTTAAGTACAGTTCCTGGTTTCGGCCATTTTTTCACAGGACAGTATTCCTTCATGCTATAAACCAACTAAGCACATTTACTGTGGCAAGGCCACACATTGTAAAATGCAATAAAGAAGCTGGGAGAAGCTGCATGTACTTTGATTGCCGTGAATATAATAATGTGTCCGCCATGATTTGACATTGACATGCCAAACAGGGCTCCTTCAAGTTAATGATTATTTTTTATTCTCCTGCTTGAATTAACTCAGGTAATTATAAAAATACTTGTGTGATTGCTTTTCGGAGTCAGCCACATGTTTCAGACAAGTTGGACAAAGGCAAAAGACAAAGTTGGGGAGTGTTTTTAAAATACCTGTTTGGTTTGATTAATGGTTGAGTATGAAAGACGAATCCTTGTAAGGTTCAGACAATCACAAGATGAGCCACTCCATAAAGCATTGACAAAGATAACATAAAAATATAAAAGCGGTAACTGTATAATACAACTGACACCCATCATGCAATATTTTCGATGTACACAATTCTAAATGTAACTTTGGTTGTACAGCACTTACAGCTTCATAACATTTAGATTTACAGTACATTGTAGAGACCTTCACAAACGTGAAGAACTGGTGAAAAGTTGGGGAAAATGGTGGAATTATTCTGTCACCTACAGTGCTGTGTGTTGGTCATTTGGTGAATACAGCATGTCATGTTTGATGCAGTGTGTTGGTGTTTAGTGAGCTGATATGGAAATAATAAAAAAAAGTGCAAATTCATTATCAAGACCTATAAAGTCCTTAATTACCCTGGTTTCAGGCATGGACAGGGTCAACTTGCTGCTGCTGTGTTGCACAAAAATGAGTGGTTACTTTTTCTTGCTGATGTAGACAACATACCAAAAGGTAAAAGTTAATCTTAGATGAGGTTTATGTAAAGGAGCTAGCCATAAAAAGGTGTTTTACTCCTCCTCACATTATTTCTGTGCTAGATGCTCAGCGTTAGGCAGCATCTTCCTCAGGCTCATTTGGTTTGACACAGTCAGATTTAGCATGAGCGCACAAACTTAGTCAAACTAACATCAGAATCAAATAATGGGCCTTCACGGTCTTCATCTTCTCTCTCTTCTACTTCTGTCCCAAGGAATTCAACTAGCTCAAGGTATGTATATTCCCTTGATTTCACAACAATACATTTTCTAGTCAGCTCTCTCATTCCTTAGTTAAAGCTCAGAGAATGACAGAGGAAGAAGTACGATAAGAAATCAGAAATTTAAATTTGTGGGGTTTGGGAAGTTTTGCATGATTACAAAGAAAATTAACTTTTTTTTTTTTTAATTCTCTTTTTATTATGAATTTCCATGGTACACATGTTCATTAACAGAGCAAAACTCTCACACATCCAGTCTGTTAATTCCAATTTCACACTGCAGTACGTTTGTAATACCATAAACAGTACAGAGGTGAATGAGTAGTCCTACCACCATAATAACTGAGATGAGTCCTTAAGAATACAGAGTACGAACTACCCTCCCTAGAACAGGGGTATATAACTTGTGGGGGTGTACCTTTAAGTTTTTCAAGAAAACTTTTACTACGAAGGTAAGAAGGAACAAATTTTAAAAAAAGGGTATGAAAGTACATAAGACATAGCATTAAATAAATGGCCGTACCTGTGTAATAAATCTAATCCACCTCTCCCATCTTTTTAAAAACGCATCTTGTTGCAATCTTATGGCCGAGGTTATTCTTTCCATCTTGAATGTGTCATATACTATGTCAATCCACTCATCCACCGTAGGTCTCTCTGGTTTCAACCACTTCCTTGGAATGGTTTTCCTACAAGCATAGGAAAGCAAAGGATTTCTCATTTCTGTTTTACATGGAGTGAGTTACCTTTCATTTGTTGCAGACCCCTATAAAGTTTTGAGATATTTTTTTGGTTTGAGCCTGAAGCATATGCGCTTATGAAGACTTTTAATAAAATACTGTCCCAGTGCTCTTGTTTGATCTCTTCAGAATTTGCTCAATATAGTGACGAACTTGTAAGAAACTATAGAAATCATCATTATTCAAACCAAATTGTGTCTTTAGGTTTTAAAAATTGTTCACTGTCCCCTTATTCAAAAATGTGTAGTACGCTGTCAATCCATGAGTTACCCATCCTTTAAACCTTGCATTCCAGTCTTTAGGTAGGAAATCTGGATCAAAAACACACCATCTCAAAACTTTAATCACCTCCTTAAGATTATTTTGAGCTATAACCTTGTTCCACCATTTAAGTGGCAAGCGAATCTAAGGGTTTCCCAGCCCAGTTAACTTATCCATCAACCCTTTATCTCCTATTGACGCTTGGATTGGGAACTCTCCTGTCATAGCCCCCTCAAGCTCCCTCTATCTAGCCAAGAAAATTAACATTTATCCAAGATGTCATATTTCTCTTTTATTAATTTCATATGTATTGTTGTTTTTTTTTTTTAAATGCACCATAATCAGAGATTCATACATGGATGAATAGTTTGGGACCCATTTTAAACAAATTATTGCTAAATGAAAACAGCAAGATTATTGAAAATTGTACCAATTTTGAAATGATTAAAACAATCAACTTTTAAAAGAGGCACCTACAGTATATGCAAAAATTAAAAAAGTAACAGTTTACCTCCAAAGCATATTGGCATTTCAAATTAGATTTTATATTTGTGCCTGCACAAGATTTTTGATTGTTACAAATCTACAGTACCAAATAATAGATTTAAAACTTTTTCTTGGGTTTTTGTGCTTCATTTGTGTTGAAAAAGTGGTCAAAGTACACATCTCTGTGCTGATTCAGACATCAATTATCATTTTCAAATGAAGGGCTGTTTACTCCATAAAAGATGGACTGTCATAAGATCATAACATTTTCGGAGATGGTGAAGAATTAACTGCCTTTTAATGGCTGAATCACATGTTTTGAGGTTCAAATGTTGCACACAGTGTGGCTACAGCTATCATAAACATGGTAACTCATTTGTCAAGGAGCCAGTAAAAACATTTGCTTGTCCTTACTGCAATACCGACGTCAAACATCAAAAAGTGCAATCACTGAGTGTATTTTAAACGATATTAAATGTGTAAATGACCTCTGTAACTGTTGGAGTCCACATCGTGCACATAGAAAGATTGATAATGACAGATGTTTTAAATCCTTTCCATCTCTCTCTGTGTGTTTTCTGCAGGAAGTTGCGACAGTACCCAGTTTAAGTGCACAGATGGAAACTGCATTGAATTAGCTTGGAAGTGTGATGGTGCAAAAGACTGCCCAGATGACTCAGATGAGCTGAACTGTCGTGAGTATTAAGTTACCACCAATCACTGCAAACGCAAGTAGTACTTAGCATTATTTTATAGGAAAAAAACCCCAAAAAACTGTGTTTCCACTATTTTTATCATTTCACTACACAAACATATATAAATGAACATGTATGTGTTGTACAGAAACATAAAACCAAGCCTGCCCTATGAGCCCTATGCATTTACATTTATGTGTTAACTCCTGAATTAATTTGTTCTTTGTGGCAGCAATTCCATCATGCACCTCACAAGAGTTTAAGTGTGTGACAAGTGGTGAATGCATCCCTTTGGGGTTTGTCTGCGATGGGGACGAAGACTGCACAGACGGCTCTGATGAACAAAGAACCTGTGGTATGCGGAGTTACTGTTTCAATGCTGTTTTTAGGAACGAGAGACAATCTACCGTATGTAGTTATTTTCTTTGGGAAGATGTTGCCTATTGACACACTTTATATGGTCCATGAAGGATACACAAAGGTGTGTGCAGAAAATACTCATATCACATTACTTGTGCTTTAAATTGGCTTAAAGTTTTATCCATATCATGTAACAGCAAAGGGAACATCACAGATGACAGAGGCCTGCTCATGTGCTGTAAGGAAGAGTAAAACCACCAGATGGCCCTATCAGATCAAAACCGAGGCCATTCAACTGAACAAATCATGCCATCAAAATTTAGCTTTAAATATGTATAAACAGACTTTGCACCATAGAAATCAAATTTTTCTATTGTGAACAAAACATACTTGTGTTGAGATAGGAAAACAAATGTCCTATTTGTCCTAATGTCCTTTATGTAATATTTCGTTCTAGTAGTTAGTAGGTTTTACATAAATTTCTTGATAAATGTTTCTGTTCATGACCCTCCTTGTGAGACAGAGAAAGTTAATAACCTGCCCTTAAAGAGTGTTGTCATTTTGCACTCAGAATTACAAGTCTAACTCTCCTGCAACAACAACACGTAAAAAAAATAAATAAAAGATAATTCACTCACATTCCTCTTGTTCAGACGGACGGACCTGTGGAACAGACCAGTTCACCTGCCATGATGGCCAGTGCATCCCGAGTGAATACAAATGTGACCATACAAAGGACTGCTTGGATAACTCTGATGAAAACAATTGCCGTAAGAGTTTTAAATCCACAAAGAATTTGCCACACAGTACTTTTAATTCATACCAAAAATTCACAGTGATGAATGATGTATGCAGGGATATATGATGCCTTTAGTTTTGATACTTTTGTTTGCGTCATTTGGCAGAAATAACAGTCCTCACATTAAAAATGAGCTTGTGTTATTTGCAGACTATCCCACCTGCACTGAGCAGACATGTGCTAATGGGGCCTGTTACAAGCACTCACAGCGCTGCAATGGGCTGCAAGACTGCAGAGATGGCTCTGATGAATCCAACTGTGGTAAGTAAACAAGTCTGTCAACATTGGTGTTTTGTTTTGTTTTGGATTTTTTTTGACAGTTAATAAATCTGAGTTGCGTTAGTTTATTAGTTTTCCTCCCCAAAAAGTGACTTTATTTGCAGATTGTTGCTTAAATGATATAGTAAGAAAAAGAGCAGCCAGTTCTGTGCTTAAACTTCAGTTTGTAGCCATACAGCACCTGCAACTGGACAAAACTGGGACTAATAGTTAATATTAGCGGGAGTTTAGGATTAGAGCTGGTATGATGTACAGATGAATGGTTGTGGAAGCTTGAGGGAAAATTCTGTTTGCTGCAAAATAAATGGACAGGGACTTTTGGGTAGGCCTATATTACAGGGGGATAAGTTATTAAGTGTTTCTGATAATACTACTACTACTGCTACTAATACCATCACTTCCGGTCGCCATTTTGTCCAGTGTGGTGCTTCCCCCCAACTAGATACATATACATTTATGCCATAGAATAGCAATAAATAAATGAATAAAGTAAGAAAAAAATGCGTCCAAGTTATTTTTTTTATCTGATGTTAACAGCTAATGTCAGTAATGTTAGTTTACATGTATCGTTAACGTTAGCTAGTGAGCGGAACGTTAACGCTAATCGTCTTTGCTTATGATGGCATACGTGAACTGAAACTGACCCTGGAAACCCACATCATTAGCATTAGTATCTATTTGTTCTTTTTGTGCTCTACTTTATTAAAATATTTGAATAGACTATTAAGTTTACAACTTTAACTATTGTTCCTCTTGGTTCCTTGCGCTCAGCCTGCTAACGTTCTGTATAATTCAATGTTAGCATGACTACTGCAATAAAACCACAAACCACAAAGGCTAAGCTTTAGCGTTTACCGTTAGCTATTAAAATATCATGTTAACATCAGTTTCTGGTTTTGGAGACTTAGAAATTAACGTTAAGGCTTCAGTGTTGCTTGAGGATGTTTAACATTAGTTTTGCTGGAGGTAGTTTGAGCTGAGGCAGGGCTCAGTTTGAACCACTTAACCTAACTCTAAGTTGACTGTTAGTTCAGCTGTTACTCACACGCTTTTGACCACTCACTAAATTCAGTCACTGAATTTTATTTTTTATTTATATATTTATTTTGATTTTCAGAGACAGAGCACTGTCCGCTCCACATGTTTGAGTGTGCAAATGGCTTTTGCGTTCATTTGTTTCTTTTGTGTGACCACTTGGATGACTGTGGCGACGGCAGTGATGAGCAAGGCTGTGGTAAGGATGAAAGTAACTCTTTTAAGTTTTGCCAGATGTTCAACTCTAATAACCATGAAGCTGTTGTCTTAAGATTCTACAGTACTTCTCCAAGTCATCGTAATTATATTGAGTGTTAAGTTTGTAGTGTTTATCTTTGACCAACCTGTTCTTAAGATGTAAAGGTGAATATCTCAGTCCCACCAAACCAAATATTAAGTGTCCTCTTGTTTTAATGTTACACAACATCTGAGTATTTTATTTTGAAGATACAAAGGTATTCTAGTATATTACTGTAAAATTACAAAAACATCTGGTTAGATTTCCAAATCATCTCTAATATTTATCTTTAGTCAAAAAATTCTGTGTTGTAAAAAGTGTCATCATTTTAAAATGTAAAACTCAGTTTAAACCAGAATAAAAATGAGTTCCACCATTTCATCCTTTAGAGTACCAGAGCTGTAGCGGCAATCAGTTCACATGTTCCAGCGGACGTTGTATTCAGCAGGACTGGGTGTGTGATGGGTTCAATGACTGTGGGGATTACAGTGACGAGAAAGGATGCGGTAAGAAAACTTGTTTTTTACAGGTGGACTAATAGCTTGAAGTGGATATTCATTATAAACATAGAAGCACCTCTGGTTTGTTTTCCCATGAAATTAATCCCCTCAAACCTTTCATTGGCTTCAATGTTACTCTACCTCTTTGCCGTCATGATGTGTACTCATGCGTAGTCTGCCCCTCTGTCTTCACCCAACCACCCAACAGCATAAAGCTTTAATTTTGCTCATCAAAAACACAAACCTCATCAGCAGCTTCGCTACTGAAAGGTGGAGTCAGTAGCATTTATTCGCTCAATTGGGCCCCTCCTCCTGAGCTCTAAGCCTCCGGAAGTAGCGCATTGTAGTGTGTACTTACACTGCTTGTGCCTACACAGCAAGCTATGTAGGAATATTCCATTTGTTTTTATGGAAAAGTTGATTATTTAGCACGCAAGCACAAGCTTACGGCTGGTGTTTGGCAGCAGAAAGCAGGCCAACTGTGTGTCGCTCTTCATCCCCAGCCTCTCCTTCAGTGCTTAAAAGTGGGTAAAAAGCCAAACAAGGATTCACTCTTGTTCTGGAACGAGCTTTATCTGCTGAATGGCATCAAGTCACTATATTTAATCCACACTTAACCTCACCTGTACAAAAACATTTAGTGCTTGCTGTAGGAATGATCTTAAAAAGTTGGACAAGTGTAAATTTTGTTGGTATGTCTGAGCAGTTTTAATCAAAACTAATGTTTATCCAATGAGAAACAAATGCTAACTGATATGTCAATTGCTTCAATCTAAATAGAAAACAGTTGTTTACGTTGATTGTGCTTCTTTGGTTTTTAGATAGCAACTCTAGAGACTGTTACCCCGGTGAGTGGGGATGTCCTGGCTCAACAACTTGTATACCGATGAGCAAAGTGTGTGATGACAAACCGGACTGTCCTGAAGGAACAGATGAGACCAACTCCACAGCACATCAAACCTGCAGTAAGTCACGCAGACACTTTCTTTTTCTTCTTGGACTAGAGACATTAATACTTTACCAAAGCCTAACCCTAACGTACAGGAACACTGCTATAACTGACAGTTAATATTTTTCTTTATACAGTAAAAAATACGCTGATCCGAAGAAACACGATGAACTTAAGCCAGTGTTGCCTAAGTGAGAGATCTGGTCACATGAAGACATAGCAACATTTCATAAGGATGTAAATTTCTGTGCAAGGGTTTTAGAATTTTAGTGTACCGTAATCATAAATGTTTCACAGAAGTCAGCTGCTTTTGAATAATCATAGCTTTTCTATTGCCTTCCTTATCGTTGCCTTCACACATACCCAGTGTAAGATTAACTTTTTACATGAAATTTTCCTAGGGCAAACACTAATGGCCACAACACTCAGATGATGATAGCTATAAAGTCTTTTACGATACGGATAATGGTGCTCCGGCAGGGCTGCACAAATGATGATGACAATGCTCCAAATGAAAAAAACCCTTAAACTGTAACATTACTTTGGCCATGGTGTTAATTTGTATCGTTTTTGCTCACAGGCCTTGATCGGTGCTCCATGTTGAGCTGCGAGTATCTCTGCCACCTGTCTCCTCAGGGAGGTGCCTGCTACTGTCCTGATGGTTTCATTGTAGCCAATGACAGCCGTACCTGTGTGGGTAAGTGCAGAATCTGTGTTTATAACTACTTTCAGCATAAACCGGATACATATTCTGTAATGGTTTTATTTCAGCTTACAAAGTATCACCAACATTTTAATTTTAAAGTTGTTAAAGTTTGTTTTGAACATAACACAGATGTTTGTTCTTCAAATTCTCTCTCTTTTTCTGTTTGAGTTTGTAAGAGTCAGCCTTGAAAAGCTATAAGCTAATTTTACTGCACCTTGGTTGCAAATTATTGGTGTAAAAACCCATCCCAGTGCCTAAAACTTTGATCTGTTATCCAGAGTATGATGACTGTCAGATCTGGGGGATCTGTGACCAGATGTGTGAAGATCGTTCTGACACTCACCTCTGTAGCTGTGCTGAGGGATACCTCTTGGAGCAGGATCATATCTGCAAAGCCGATATTAACGGTACTGGCAGTCACACAACACACTGCAGCTTTATAACGTAAATATTTGTGCTACATAATCTTTTGGGTCATTTCAAAGACCAACACTGGCATAGATAAAGGTCCAGTGTGTAGGATTTAGTAGCATCTGGTGGTGAGTTGGCAGATTGCAATCAACCGAACGCCTCTCAGCTCACCCTTCACTTTTAAGCATGTAGACCAAGACATGAGACCAACCGTGGCTGCAAACCTCACCAAAAAAAAAAAAAAAGAGTATCTGTTCCCTTTGTAGAAATAGATAACTCATTATGACGTAATGATGACACAATTCTTATTTTCAAGTGATTATAAACTAATAGATCCCCATAAAATTTTCACACTGTACATTTAATCATGATCAAACCAACATTTATCTATATAAATGTCTTTTTGAACATTACTGTTACCACACACTTTCTTTTAAATTCATAGCAATGTTTCTCTTAAATATATCTAGGGTTATATTATATTATTCTTCATAGTAGCTATCTAAGATAACTCCTAAATTGACTGATGAGGTGTGGTATGTGTTTTTTTCCAGATGGAATGCCACAGATGGTTTTCACCAATGGTGGTGACGTTATGATGGCTGATGTACACGGGCGCTTTGTCAGATCTCTGGTGGCCAATGGCAAAGGTACTGCTGTGGGGATTGCATATCACTGGCACAAACAAACAGTCTTCTGGAGTGATACATATCACAAAAAGGTCAGTCTGGATCATGGTCTGGTGATGCTCTTAATCTCCTTATTGTCTGTAGTTCTTTTATTTGATCGCAAAGCCAAAGGTACTTGAGTATCTAATCTGTGCGTCCATAGTTCAGCAGTAAAAATTACTACTTTTGGAGTAGCTGTGGCTCATAAGTAGGGCCCTACTTTAATATTGGTTTGCCGATATAATCAGCTGATATGAGCCTATGGCAGACAAATTAGTATTGGCATATATGTTTTCCAATATGTGCTGATAATAAAATCTGCATTCTAAGACTGGAAACAATGCTTGACAAGTGATTCAAAATGGCGTATTTATGTAGTTTGCCCAGCAGAGGGCGGCTCGTTATTGAATTTTGATTTGGTCAAGTATTACACTGTAGTACACAACATTCAGCCTATATTATATATGGATAACAGAAGCAGATATATCAGCTATCGGAATTTTCTTGTTTCCTAATATCGGTATCTGTATCGAGCCCTACATAAAAGGCAGTAGGGCAGTTGTGGAGTTGGGAGGGAAGACCCATTCATCTCAAACCTGTTCACTCTTTTGCCAGGTATACTCTGCCAACTTCGATGGGAGTGATGTTAAGGAGGTTCTGACTGCTGCAGTCGACAGTGTCCAGAACCTTGCTGTGGACTGGATCAACTTCAAACTCTATGTCTTAGATGTCAAGGTGGAGCGTATAGACGTATGCGACTTTGATGGGGGTAATCGGGTTACACTGGTGGCTGAAAACCTGCAGAGCCCTCATGGCCTTGCCCTGGATCCTACAGTCGGGTGGGTTTAAATGCTATAGTGTAATCGTCGCTATCAGCAGTGTTAACTGTATGACTTTGAATTATTCCTGTTAAAGAGCTCAATAGTTCTGTTAAAAGTTTTTCCATCCACTTGACTTGAGTCATAAAGCTTATGAAGCGTCCCTTTAAATTTTTTCTGTGTCTGTTTGCAGCTACATGTTCTTCACAGACATGGGCTTTGCCAATCAGCAGATGAAGGTTGAACGTGCCTTCATGGATGGGACCAATCGTTTTGAGCTGGTAAAGACTAGAATTGGCGTTCCAACAGGAATAACCCTGGATATCGTCACCCAGAGGGTCTATTGGTCTGACAGCCATTTCGACACAGTGGAGACTGTCACCTACACCGGTTTGCACAGGTGAATGCAATATAAATGTTATCAGTGATGAAACAATTATCCCTACAATGAGTTGCATGAGGCTAAAACATGGAAACAATATCGTGCTCTCCTTGATGGCCATGCTGAGTTGTTTCTCTTTCCTAGGAAAGTAATTCTCCGTGGTGCAACCCAATCTCCACATCCTTTTGGAATTTCTGTCTTTGAAAACCACGTATTCTTCACTGACTGGAACAAAATGGCAGTGATAAGAGCGAACCGATTTGATGGCAGCGACCCAACACTCCTCTATTTGACGACAAACAAACCAGGCCATGTTGACATCTTACACCCTGTCCTGCAACCTGTTGGTAAGGAGATGCATGTTCAGCTTGTCACGGGCCAGATTGAGTACGGTGATCAGAGATGTTTAGGTGTGTTAGTTAGAATGAGTTCCCACTCGTGTGAATTTTGTGTTTCTCTTTTTGGTTTTCCTTACATCTTTTTTCTCCATAAATTTTGTCCAGAAAGTGCAGACCACACCTCAGTTGTTCAACAGCAAATACGCTAAATCTCAGTAGTTTAATTGATTAATTTACTGATGCACCAATACTGAAAAACAGCAATGATGTGATAAAATGACATGTTTCGTTCGTGTTTCGCAGTGATGAACCCTTGTGGCAAAAACAACGGTGGCTGTCATCACATCTGTGTGTTGAGTCACCGCACTGACAACGATGGTCTGGGCTACCGTTGCAAGTGTCGCTTTGGATACGACATCCACTCTGATCAACGGACCTGCTTTAGTGAGTTTCCTGTTCATTAAGGACAAAATGTCACCTTTAACTGCTCTTTAATTGTTTGTTATTTTTTTGTGTGCTGTTGTCAGATGTTTGTCTTTAAATCAGTCAGAAAACAAAATAATAATTGCCATGATCTGATATTTAAGCTATAATAAAGATTATCAAAATATATTTATTCTTCCTTTTTTTTTGTCTCAGTTAACCACTTACAACCATCTGTTAGACATGCAGAGGTTTGGAATTCAATGGTTCGGACAGTATGTTTGCTT
>JAQFJB010035005.1:0-13754 GCA_029874875.1 Naso minor
TGTGTCGGTTACAGGACCCGGGACGACGGACGGTGACAGGCGGCCGCCACGGCTGCCGGGACCACTCCACTGCTGACTGTCAGAAGACTCTCCCACTTAACTGACACAAGTAACGACCACCGTGACGAACGCGTACGGTGCTTCCGGTTTGACTTTTCAAAACAAGAGACAGACATTCAACCAGTGTCTTTGGCCAGCGAAGGTCTGAGTCCGCATACAGGGAAGACTTTCAGTCCCAGTCAGCAAAATTATAATAATCTCAGACAGAATCCATCAAAAAACATCCAGAATCTGAAAAGTCAAATTTAGCAAATCCGGCAAAATGAAGACGAACGTGTGACCCAGAGCCACGAGACGATGATCTGCTGACGTCACTGAGAATGGCAGCCAGTCAAATGATCCGCTGCCTCTCTGCTTTCATACAAGATGCACGAAGACCCATGAGATGATGGTGATGATGAAGATGATGATGTCAGCAAGAAGTCGAGCTGACATGTAATTAAAGCATGTTTCTTTGGAACTGGGTTCGCTTCTCAGTGTTGGGGTAACGCACACAAAGTGCAAAGTAATGGATTACTGTAACCAGATTACATTTGTCTGCAACGCAGTGATGTAATTCAGTAATCACATTACCGTTACTAATCAATGATCCAGTTACTCTTCATTCACAGCTTTGCTGCTGTGCATCATGTGTTGTTGTCTCAGAGCGTCACACACACACACACATGTTGTGTTTGTCATCATCATCATCATCATCATCATCAGAGGAAGGATTCGTGTAGCGTTCAAGACCACACTGACCGAGTGTGCCGAGACCGAGTCAAGACCAAGACGGTTCATCTAAGCTCATATATCCACAAGTTTCCTCTGATTTAACAAGTAAAGACTGAGGAGCTGAATCAGCTCACAGACATCCTGATGACGGGAAACAGAGTTTTCTCTGTTCTGCAGATTTAACTTTGCCCTGACCGTTGACACGTTCATAGTTCAAAGCAACATGAGACACAGTGTCAAACACTCAGTGACCTCACTGCAGGTGTTCCGTCATCAGCACCAGAGTAAATCAAACCACAGGTGACTCTCGCTGTTGGCTGCATTTATAGAAAGAGGTTTTACATCCGATCACAGTAATCATGTTAACAAAAAAATCCATGTTGTCTCAACTGATTAAAAATCCTGAGCCTGCTATGTCCGAGTCCGAGACAGGACCGAGTCAAAATGAGTTCGACTCTGAGACGAGACCCTCAGAGGTGGCACTACAACACCAGATCTGTGCTGATGTGGGCAGATGTTAGCTCAAACTTAACATACAGGTGATTTTACAGAGTAATGCAAAGGTCATGTAACTAGTAGTGTAACTAATGACTGTCAGCAGTGAGTAATCTAGTAAAGTAATGCATTAAGTTTTTTTAAAGGTGACTTATTAATTAAATATTTTGGCACTCAAATAGAGCCTCTTCGTTTGAATTTCTGCTCCCAGGCTGGCTGTGTGTTGGTTAATCTGCTATAATCTGATATTTGGTAATCCAGTTTGTGTCTCTGAGACACTGTTAGAATTTATCTTCTGTGTTTCTGCTGAATTCAGCTCATACTCGATTTCGTCAGTTTGGAACTTTGAAGCTACCGTCCTGGATGTCCTCCAGGCTCAGAGGTTAATCTAATCCAGGATTAACGTTACATTCTGATTCCATCACTTATTATTCATGTACAATGCATTCCTGTAGATGACAGCAGCATTTTAAAGGGGTCGTGAGAATTGTCTGAGACCTGGAAAGTATGGCCTTAATTTTTTTAAACACTGTTGGTGATTCAACTTTATCTGGATTAAAATATAGTAAATGCTGTCTGCAACAAACTTCAGTGGGGTAAGAATGAAATGTTCCACATTTTTTTCTGTGTAGACAAAAAAGTGATGAAAATCATGAAATATTGTTTTCATACATGTGATTTTCCTCTGCTCCTCCTGTTGTATCAAGACTTTGGGCAACGTTGATATTCTCAGAAGCACTGAGAGACATGCTCTTATTTTGAAAGCAGGAGTTTTTAGGTTAAATCTGTCACATTATGGGGATGCGTGATGTGCTTTTAGGAGTTTGTTTGTGTCATTTCTGTTTAACCTTTGGTTTCCTTCTGTCAGAGAACAAAAATTATGTCGTAAAAAACAATTATTTCTGCTGCCTGTTACAATTTGGAATTCAGTAAAATTAAGTTTTCATTCTTTGTTCAATTTGTAATGCAATTTTTTTGTAGTATTATTATTATTTAGCATTTTTATTTGTATTACAATGGTAGTAGTAGTAGTACTAGTTATAGTATTGATGAAATAGTTAATAGCTTTTTATGTACCTTTTCTATTCCCTACATGTATTACATATTGTTGTTATAGCTTTGGATGTTTTACTAATGCTCTCTCTGTCTGTCTGTCTGTCTCTCTGTCTGTCTGTCTCTCTCTCTCAATTCAATTAAATTCAATTCAATTCAATTCAAATGGCTTTATTGGTATGACGTAACACTGTACATATTGCCAAAGCAAGTGTTTGGAATTAAAAATAAATAAATAAATAATAATAATAATAATAATAATAATAAAAGAAAACAATATTTACAATAAATTAATTAGAATCTATACTGTTGGTAATTCTGTAACTATGATTGACTCAATCATAATCAATTAGTGATTAATTACAATGAATCACTCAATCAATCAGTTTGTGTCAACTAAAAATGTCATTAAAACTATAGTAAAGTAACAGGCTACAGTTAAAACAAGTAGTCTGTTGTCAATATAACAGTAATAACAAAGAAGAAGAAAACAACAAATAACAAATATGTGTGTCAGCTGGTGTGTGTGTCACTTCCTGTCTCTCAGTCTATGGCAGATAGAAACACAGACTGCTGCTAATTTACAACTCTTTGATTCTTCCCCTAGTAGAACAGGCAGTTTTTCTTATCTGATAGTTTTAAAAATTCCTTTTGTTCAAATTTTGGGAAACATGTTTCTCTAATATGTTTATATATTTTTCACATTTGGTGAGGAAGTGTAACTCTGTTTCAGGTTCCCTAAGGCTGCAGTGACAGCACGGCCTCTGCTCTGCGGGGAGCCAGGTTTTCCTGTGCCAGGCCGTGTTCACTCAGTCTGCACTTTGTCAAGGTTGGTTTTAGCTGCTGATCAGTCACCATGCTCAAATAATCTGCTGTGGTGTAGTGCCGATTTAGAGCCAGACAGCACTGTGTTTTGCTCTGTGTTTTTGTTTGTGTTTGCCAACAGGTGATGTAGTCTTGTTCTAACTGTTTTGTAATTTGGTTGGGTCTGATCGGTGAGGTGTTCTGTTCCTGGGATGTGTTAGTAGGGCAGGTTTGTGATCTCAGCCTCAGGACCGGTTGGGTAAGGGGGTTCCTACTGCTCATGTCCTGGCACTGCAGGGCTTGGTAATGATACGAGAGGGGGTCACTTAGTTTTAGATGTGTCCAAAAGTTAATTGCTCTTTTTTGTATTTTTATTATTAGTGGGTATTTGCCTAATTCTGCCCTGCATGCATTGTTTGTCGCCTTCCTCTGGACATGTAGGACAATTTTACACAACTCTGCATGCAGGGTCTCAGTGGGGCGTTTATCCCACTGAGTAAAGTCATGTTTTGTAAGTGGACCCCACACCTCACTGCCATAGAGTGCGATTGGTTCAGTAACACATTCAATTAATTTTAGCCAAATTTGTATTGGTATTTAAGTTTGTATATTTTTCTTTATGGCATAGAAAGCCCGGCGTGCTTTCTCTCTCAGCTCATGAACTGCATCATTAAAATGTCCAGTTGAACTTAGTTTTATTCCTAGATAGGTGTAGTGTGTGCAGTATTCTACCTGTTGTGTACCAATTGAGAACTTAGGTAGAATGTCCTGAGATCTGGATCTTTTTTGGAGTATCATTATTTTGGTCTTTTTGGGGTTTACTGTCCGGGCCCAGGTCTGACAGTAATGCTCTAGCAGGTCCAGGCTCTGTTGTAGACCCTGTGCTGTCGGGGACAGCAGAACCAGGTCATCTGCAAAGAGAAGGCATTTCACCTCCTGATTGTGGAGACTAACACCAGGTACAGAGGACTTTTCTAGGGTAGTTGCTAATTCATTTATATAGATATTGAAGAGTCCAGGGCTGAGATTGCAGCCCTGATGGACGCCTCGTCCTTGGGTAAAGTATTCTGTCCTCATTTTATCAATTTTTCCGCTCCACATATTGCCAGAATACATTGATTTAATAATATCACGTTTTACCCCCTATACCACACTCAAGAATTTTGTAGAACAATCCAATATTCCAAATAGAATCAAAAGCTTTTTGGAAGTCAATAAAACAGGCATACATTTTGGTTTTATTTTGGTTGATATGTTTATCAATTAGGGTGTGTAGGGTGTAAATATGATCGGTTGTGCGTTGTTTTGGTATGAATCCAGTTTGGCTTTTGCTCAAGACATTGTGCTTGGTAAGGAAGTTCATAAGTCTGGTGTTCATAATATTACAGAAAACCTTCCCCAGATTACTGTTCACACAGATGCCTCAGAATTTATTAGGGTCAAATTTGTCTCTGTTTTTATAGATTGGGGTTGTAAGTCCGAGATTCCAGATCTCAGGAAAAAAACACACTCAGAACCAAACTGAATAGTTTTAATATGGCCAATTGGAAATTTTTGTGTCCAGGGTGCAGGATGCCATCAGGCCCACAAGCTTTTTTTAGATTTGAGGGTCTGCAGTTTCTTTAGGAGTTCCTGCTCAGTAAGTGGTGAGTCTAATGGATTCTGATTAATTTTTATAGCTAGTTCTAATTTAGTCAGCTTCTCGTGAATTTGAGATTGTTCTGTGTTTGCGTTAATTTGAACATTGTGACACAGTGTATTAAAATGAGTTGTCCATATATCACTGTTTTGTATGGCCAATTCTTGGTGTTGACGTTTGTTTAGGTTTTTCCAATGTTGCCAAAAGTTGTTTGTGTTGATTGCCTCTTCAATTATTGTCAGTTGCTGTTTGTTATATTGTTGTTTTTTGAGTCTGAGTGTACGTTTGTAGAGTTTTAGGGTCTCAGTAAAGAATGCATGGATCAGCATTGTGGGGGTCTCTGTGTTTTTGGTTTGATAGCGTTCTAAGGTTTTTTCTAATCATTTTACAATCTGTATCAAACCAGTTTTTATTTGTTATCGTCTTTGGTTTGTTCTTGGTCAATTTTAGTTGTGCTTCTTTTGCTGTTTGTCTGAATATATTGTTAATATTGTTCACTGCTAGATTGAGGTTTTATTTATTGCAAGAGTAAGTATAATCCAAAAAGTTATCTAAAAGTGTTTTTGGATTTTTGGGGTGTCAATTGCTCTCTGGTATTGTTCTGTACTGTTTTGGTCCCATCTGTATGAATTTCTGATGTTGTACAGCTTATTGGGTTGTGTGTGTACCATTTTAATGTCTGATCTTTTAATAAACAGGGTAATTTGGCTGTGATCAGACAGAGGGGTCGGCGGTTTAACAGTGAATGAGCTGAGAGAGGAAGGTTCAAGGTCTGTGATCATATAGTCTACAGTGATATGGCCAAGAGGTGAGCAGTAGGTGAATCTACCCAGGCTGTCCCCCCGTACCCTACAGTTGACAAAGTACAGACTGAGGCTCTGGCTGAGCTGCACCAGCTCTCTTCGGCTCTTGTTGATGACCTGGTCACTATTGTTCCTGTGGGGCAGAGTGAAAGTGTTAGAGGTATTTCCATTTGTGATGCATTTGTCCACTTGTGGATCTGTGAGGTCAGTAAGTGTTCCTGTGTGTGCATTTGTGTCCCTGCAGATGAGCACAATTCCCTGGGCCTGGAAATGGCTTATCTCTGTCTCTAGGGTGAGGAAGGTGTCTTCTGAGAAGTAGGGTGATTTGGAGGGAGGGATATATATTGTGCAAACAAATAATTCCCTATCTGTTAATAACTCTTTCTTTAGTTTTAACCATATGTAATATTTGCCCATTTTTAGGGGATCAATTTGAATATGTAGATCAGATTTATACCAAATGATTTATCCTCCGGATTCCCTACCTCTATTAGTGTTGCTGTGTTTCTGAGATGGTACTATAATTTCTCTATAATTGCTGGGACAGTGGGTCATAGTTTCAGCTTTACACCATGTTTCCTGTGGAATGATGATATCAATATCTGTAAGGTTTGTTTTAAATTCTGGCGCCAAACTCTTCAGCCCGAAGGTTGAAGATTTTAGGCCCTGTATTCCACATACGCATTGAAAGGGATTTCATTGTACAAGACAGGTGACAGGTAGAATAGAAAACAATAGAAAACAATTGGACTGTCAAGAGAGTCACAAACACTGAACTGTAACATGTTTGAACAATATCTAGTTAAGAGTATTCTTTCAAAGATATAAAATATTAATAGGTATTCTTTACCCTTTCAGAGGTTGTGTGTGTGTGTGTGTGGTTTGGTGCATAATGAGGGTCCCTGCTAGGTCCTCTGGCTGGTCCTCTGGTTGGTGTGAGATGGAGGCTTTGACGGCCCAGTGCCACATCCTTCAGTGTTTTGGTAAATATGCCCACTGCCTGCTTTTTTAAGTGGGAGTGGTCAAACAGGTGCTCAGGAGTTATGGTTGGATGATGTGCAACATGCACATTAGGGAGCGAGGCACAGCCTCTGGTGATGTCAGTGTTCATCCTGTGGATGGTCTTGGGGTGAAAGTCTCTGCAGGGTAGCAGAGTAGAGATGGTGATACGTGAGTTTGGAAAGGATGCGGCTGCTTCCTCTGCTAAATTGGTGACCAGACTACCAACCTTTTCCTGCTCCTCACACAGGTTGTTGGTGCCAGTGTGGATCAGAATATGGCCTGGTGTGCCAAATTCGGGGTGGGAAAGGATTTGGAGTGCAGCCTCAGTTGTGGGGCACCAGATCTTTGACACTTTCATATTGGGGAAGAGCTTTTGTTCTTGGATGAATTTACTGTTCGAGTTAATAAGAATAGCAACCCCTGTGTCTTTTTTCAGGGTGGTGGGCTGTGTGAGGGACCCAGCAGTCAACATAGGGACGTAGACTCCAAATTATCAAAAATTGATTAAATTTATTTTTCCCCAAACAAAGGTAACTCAAGAAAAATCAACAAAAGGTTCTGGGTTAACTTAACAGAACGTTGCCACATATCTTGCCTTCACAGACTTCAGGGGAAACACCTCCGGATATTTTGTTGCATAATCAGTAATGACAAGCAAAAAGCGGTTACCTGCCTTGGTTTTTTCCACTGGCCCCACAGCATCCATTCCGAGCCGTTGGAAAGGGACGCTGATGATGGGCAGTGGTTGAAGAGGAGCTCTGGGAGACCCCTTCACAGGAGCCTGCTGACATTCAGGGCACCTCCTGCAAAACTGGGCAACAGCACGCCCTATCCCAGGCCAAAAGAAGTGACGCTTGATACGTGTTACAGTCTTATTCTTCCCCAAATGTCCAGCCCAGGGTATGGAATGACCCAGAGTGAGGACTGTCTCTCTAGCACCCTGAGGAACCACCAACTGTGTAGATGGCCCACACTGGCGGTAGAGCACCCCATCTCTCAGGAAATACCTTTCCCCAGCCTCCTGATCAGGCCTAGGTTTCCCCTCTTGTTCCTTAGCCTTCTGCATACAGCTTGCCAGAGTTGGATCATCATTCTGCATCTCAATGATATTCACAGGGAGTTTAAATTTCAGTGGCGGTGCTAATGGAGACCCTGAGGACTGATGGCTGACTGTGTACTCGAACTTATCTTGTCTTTTATGACTGCGTGACTTCCGAGACTTCCCGGGTACATTCTCCAAGTCTGCATCATAAAAAGGCAAAACACTCACCCATGGGGGAGACTCCTCACCCTTCTTGGATTGGGACCTCGTCATTGCAGCATTGCACGTCTGCTTCCTCTGCAACAGGTCGGGCAGTACTGGCAGATCTCGGCCCAGCACCACCGGGAACGGGAGGTTGTCTGCAACACCTACAGTCATGAGGTAAGTCTGGTCCTGTACTTTAAGATAGATATCAGCAGTTGGTATTAGCTTCTCATCCCCATGCACACAACGCACTGGGATACAGTTAGTACTCTGAACAAGGTTATATGCAATACATTCCTGATGCACCAATGTATGGTCACTCCCCAAGTCAACCAGTGCTTGAAAGTCCTTGCCCTGCACTTGCACATCAATCATGTGAGGCGTCTGCTGGACTGTCTGGTCCGCCTCAGTCTGTGGTCGGGGAATTTGGCATACCTGATTTATCCTTGCCCTCCTCGGACATTTTGGCTTCACGTGGCCCTCTTCTCCACACTGATAACAGACCGGTACCCTGCTAGCTTGACCCAGACCTGTAACTCAGGGGACAGCATACGCAGAAATTGCTCAAGAATGAGAAGTTCATTAATGTCCTCTACAGTTTTACCTCTTGGTTGGATCCATTTGATGTAGTTCTCCTTTAATCTCACATATTGCTCCTTTGTGCTCTCTTCTGGCCCTATGTCAAGGGATCGAAACCTCTGACGGTATGTTTCAGAATTAATGTCATACTTTCTCAAAATAGCTGCTTTAACTCTGTCATAGTTAAGGGCTTCATCCCCATCCATATGGACATACGCACCTCTGGCCTTCCCAGTCAAGAGGGGGACAAGGTGCAGGGTCCAGTCCACTCTTGGCCACTGGCAAGCAGCAGCTACATGCTCAAAGGTTATCAGAAAATGTTCTACGTCATCTGATTCAGACAACTTCTGCAACTTTGGCTAAGCATAGCGGCCTAGCCGGGGGCCGCGTGGAGGCTCCTCCTCTGGATGCACTTCACTCCCGGGGTCACCGTTCCCAACCTCACGTGCTGGACCACCTCGGGCTCCCCCGAGTGGTACTGGAGGCTGTTGTCCCGCCACATCTTGCCGCAACAGGTCAAACTGTTGTCGGAGGGCCTCAAACCGCCGTTCTTGGTCCCTCAGCTCTTGGGTACATTGGGCTTCTCGTGCCTCCTGTGACACCATGTGCGTGTGCAGCAGGTCAGCCAGCTCTTTGAGAGATGTCTCTCCTGAACCGCTGGCTTTGTCTTCTTCCTACCATCATCACAGCCTCTCTCCAGCACCGCACCAGGGCTTGTTACTGCTCCTCCTCGAGGGAAGCCACGGCCCCTGCAACTCCGCTGTTTCATTGGGGGTTGTTGTACTCACAAAAAGAAGAAAAAACTGATGAGAATGGACCCTAACATAACAAAATCCCAACAAAATCTTAAATCCCCCCCACGACTGGACAGCAGATGGAACATGCTGAATGGGTCTTAAGTTGGCGAAACCCTTCCGCCCGTCCTTTGGCTGGTCGGTGTTTCCGGCCGGACCCCAGTTGCGGAGGTACGTCCCACCACAACGCCGGAGTTGGCCAGACTCGGACCCTGCAGGAGGCATGGTAAATAAAGCAAACAAAATGGATTATAACCACAAATAATACCTGAAACCAACAGCAAAATCATAGTCAACGCAAATGTGTGCACTTCCATCTGGGTGACCATGTAATGCTTAAACTAAATAAAATCAATGTGATGTCTGAAATCAAAAAGACTGTGTATTTATTTGTTTGCTTATGATCATGTGATGTATAATGAAAACGCTAATAATGATAACAATAACACCGTGCAAAAATAAACCTAAATGTGTAAATTATACTAAAACAACAAACATGTGAGTGTGTGCATAGGGAGGGGTTACCGACAGGCAGCCGGTGCGCTCATCAATGTGTGGACGCAGCTGCGTCCATCACAGGCTGGCGTTGTGAGGTACCGGGTGGGCAGGGGGCTGGGGGTCTTTCCTCTGCTGCATTCTCACTGGGTGGTGGGGGCTCAGTGATTGGAGGGCTGGGGGGCGTGAGAGGTTGTGGCTGTTCTATACATGTAGGCATCTCTACAGTCTGTGTTCTGTGCTGTGGCTCCACCATGATGGCTGATAATTCCCTTGTCATCTCATCTGCGCTATTTCTCCTCTCATGGTGTCTTTTGTTTCCCACAGCTCTGTGGTGAGGGCCTGTTTGTCCTCCTGCAGGTTGGTGATCTGTTCCCTCAGCTCTTGTGTAGTTGTCTCCATCTGGTGCTTATATTGGCTGAGTTGTTCCTGGAGGTCAGGGTGTGGTGTGGTGCTGTTTGGGGGTAGCTGTTCTCTCAGCTCGGTCAACTCCACCTGTAGCAGAGCCAGTCTGTCTCTCAGGAGGCTGATGGTGTGCTGGTCTGGATGCTGGTTGTTATGGTCAGGCATGGGGGAGCTTTGAGCAGTGCCGTGGACCTGGCTGTCTGCTGTTGTGGTGCGTGTGGTGATGGGAGAGCTCGGAGTGCTTCCTGTGTTCTTTTTAGATGCTGCTATTTTCTTCAGAGTAGGAAAGCTCTGTACAAAGGAACCAAGGGCAGCTTCATTGCCTTGCACCATGACTGTACCATTTTGGTAGTTGATGGTCAATATCCTTCTCTCTTGGCACTTATCTTCATCCTCAAAGATCTGACTTTGTCTCCCCTTGCAGATTCCTCTCTTGACGTAGAAGCTGTAGTGCTTTGATGTGGCTGTATGCCATGCAGTGATATGCTCAGTGTAAAACTGCAGATTGGTAACAACACCAGTGTTATTAAAGCGGTCAGCATATAAAGTCTGTGGATATTCTCTTTGGATTCTATGTTTGAACTGTATTCTTCCATTTTCTGATTTTATCTCCTCAGGGTACTCAAAAAACTGGATGAGCAACGTGTCCCTTACTGCTGCTGCTGTAGTTTCAGTGGCCATGTTGCTATAGCAACCAAACAACTGCCAAGGTTGTAGCGATTCTAGCTAGCTAGCTAGCAAAAATGATTTTTTTAGTTAGCTAGCAACAACACAAAAAAACAAAAAAGCAGTTTCTTAGCTAGCAAGTAATAAGCAAGTAAGCTTCTCCGCCTTGCTTGCTATCAGGTTAGTGTTATTTTCCCACCTGGTTCCTTGTGGGAAGCTGAGGCTCACAGAGCAGTTGGCAGTTGAGTAGCAGTTGGTTAGCTAGCTACCAACGTTTGTCAGTTGGAAAAATAAAACCTACATTGAGGTTTCCAAGTCAAAAAAAGGAAAAATTGATAGAAAAATATAACCGTCTTATTTCTAAAGGTATTCCACTTGTTCTTGATGTTTGTATCTCTCTTGACAATCCAAAGGTTCAATATTAAATCAGGAGCTCTTCCTCAGCATGCCTCTCTGTCTCTCAGTCTCTCTTTGTCTCACTCTCTCTCTCCCTTTGTCTGTCTCTCTGTCTCTGTCTCACTCTGTCTCTTTCTCTGTCTCTCTGTCTCTGTCTCTGTCTCTCTCTCTCTCTCTCTTTCTCTCTTTGTCTTCTTCCATTCATTTGCAGTGACTCTCTGTCTTTGTGTCCTTTTGTTGTTGGCTGACGTAATCAAGCTTAATGAATGTTTGAGTAGTTTCTCTGTTTAGAGGAGAAGAGGAAGAAGTCATTACAGGACAAACTCTCACAAACCTGTTTCCCTGGCAACTGCTTAATGTGTGTCTCTATGTGTGCGACATTGTGGGAATTAATCTGTCCCAACTGTCATCATAAGGTCTGATCTGATAATGGTTCATTCTGCAAAGTCCTCATCTCTGACGGTGCTTTTCACATCTAAACTGTTTGGTGCAGGTCAGTCAAAGTCTGGTGCAGACTGGACAACCACATCAAGATTACCTGGGCAGGTGTGACCACAGTAATCACAAGTTCAAACTGACTACAGCGAGACCAAGTAAAGGAGGTAGTCTCACTCCTTTCTCAAATAAAATCTGTTCTTTGCACTTTGAGTGAAACGTGTTGTGTAGCCGGCTGTGCAGAACGTGCTAACCGTTTGGTCAGTATGGAAAAGTGAATAGCAGGGTAGTATTTTCAAAATGTAAAGTGCATTTGGCTTTCTGCTGTTGTAGTTTTCCTTGTTGTACTCTGAAAATGACTGCAGTCAAGAGGAAATGCTGACTGTCTTTTTAAGCCTCTGTGCTGGCTCAGAGCTCAGAATGTCAGCGTACATATGAATGCGATATCTCAAGAATGCGTTGAAGGATTTTCTTCAAACTCTGCACAAATGTCCACTCTGACTGATTTGATTTTGGAGGTCAAAGGTCAAACCGCACTAGGCCTTCTTCCTGACCCACCATTGTACGTTCACTGTCCGATGATTGCATTCCTCATGGAGGCACATTACCGCCAGCTGGTAGTTCTAGTTCCATGTTAAAATTCTTCGGAATGTTTCTCTCTGTTACTCCGCTAACCTGGGCTCATGTTATGTTTACTGTAACACAGTAACTCTTCCCGTCCATGTTAGATCAGAACCAAAAAGTGCAAGGAGTGGGTGGTGAAAGTCCTGCACTAAGTTAAGACCAGAACAGACGCACTGCCAAATCAGTATTGACCACCAAAAACATCCCAGCAGTCTTCCAACAAGTCACAGAAGTTACCTCAAATTTTTCACCGCCAGAAGAGTTTAAATGTGTCTCCCAAAGATAAAATCCCTCCAACCCACCGTGGTAGCCTGACTGGTGTTTGACATCACCTGTGACAGCTTTGAGGACCTCGGCCCAGAGACTGCACGAACATCACAGTCATAGCATCAACCACGAAGGGGTCAAAAGTCAATGACCATGAGTCAGACAGCTGAAAGAAGAGCAAAGAGGACATCAGACACCATCCTAAGACAGAAACCATCATTTCATCACATGTAATTATTGTGATATAAAGTTACTTTTATTGTGTATAATGCTTACATGATACCAGAACCATCAGTGGGGTCCTGTAATATTCTGTCGATTCCACAAATTGTATTTTCTGCAGGAACCTCTGTAAGTGTTCTGGTTATGTGCAGAGAAGAGCTGGAGTTGGAACTTTTACTGGCTGTTGGAGAAAAACTGACAGAGTTGGTGTACATTTGCTTTTCTCATCGTCTTTGATCACAAAAAGAAGAGAGAACCACACCTATTCTGTAACTTGTCAACACTGAAGTAATTCAGCATGATGAACTGTTCAAGGAGAAAGTTGTTTCTTTTAGGTGCAAATCCACAGATTTTGTTAGTCTTTTGCATTTTGCACTTTGGATTTTAAAGCAGTGTAAACACAGAGTTAATGTGTAAAAAAAACCTCTCCAAGCTAACAGTCTGAGCTAACACTCAGTTAGCAAACTTGTCACCAACAAGAAAATATATTCACAAAGTTGATTCAAAAAGCATATTGGCACAATTTACTTCTGACTCATAAGTGTCGGCAGACTCTTCATTCCTCTAGTGAAACAGCTGATCCTCTGTCAGGAGTTTTTATTGAAACTAGTGTGGTAGCTTCCTCCATGTTTGACTTTCCAGCTCCTCATTCCTTCAAAGGTCACTGATGACGCTTAAACTGAAGCAGATTCGTGTGTCAAACTTTACTAAAGTTGAACTCGATGCGCAAGATTTACTACAACTCCTTAAGCAAATCCCCTAATCACATCAGGCAAGAGGTGCTGTGAGCTGTGTGTGTGTGTGTGTGTAATGAGATGGAAAGTGGAATGTGACAACATGGTCCCTCCCGTTCAGGTGATTTCAGGGTGTTGTGGCTGCCTCACATTCCTCTGACAAGCTCAACAGGTTTCCCTTTAATGGGCCTTTATCTGTGCACCTGTGGGGGGGTGTGTGTGTGTGTGTGTGTGTGTGTGTGTGTGTGTGTGTGCTGTATGGAGTTGTGAATATTCAGCAGTGGAATGTCCTCAGTTTATCATGTCTGGGTGTGTGTTGTC
>JAQFJB010036207.1:0-13730 GCA_029874875.1 Naso minor
AAATAAATCCAAATATACAGCAGAGGTCTGTCGTCCTTTAGAACATAAAAACTGCTGCTTTGTACAACTAGCTAGCTGAGTGAAATTAAAGCAAAGCTACCTAATAATGCTATATAGTGATGCTATGGGTCGCATTCATTTATATTTAAATGGCCCACAAATTCAAAGTGAATCAGTGTGAAAATCATTTTAAAGTTTACAGGAGCGGCTTTCCACGATACTGAGCCTTTTTATTTTTGGGAAAAGACCCAAGAAAAATTTTACGTGTCCCTCATTCGTGCAGTTGCACCTTGTGGCCACAGTGGCCGCTGTTTAGCCAAAAGCAGACATGGTTTCCATGTTAGGCTAAAAATAGAATTGGCTTAGTTCATATAAATACAGCTAATTATCACTCATTGTTTGTTCATTGGATTTGATTTTTATTCTAAATTGTAAAACTCTGCATTCAAAGCAAAAAAAATATTTGCAGACAAGCATTTAACTCACCAGTCACAGGAACAAAATGATGATATTAAATAACACAGAACGCAAAGATATAAAAAGCAATATAGCATCATAGTGCTAGATTGTCAAGTCATTTATTCCCCCAAGAAAGCCCAGCACACTCCATCCTCTGATGAATAGCCTACCATTAAATGAGATTTAAGACTTTTACATGCATATGAAAGTAATAAAACTCATTTTGAGACAACTCTGGCGATAATTGGTTGGTTTATACAAAACTCATGTGAACATCTGGTCTTTGGCCTGCGAAACAGCTGATAAAATGTCCTTCTACGGGAAAAACACATTTTGTAAAGATTTTTTTTTTTGTTCTGAGATGCAAAGGATTCAAGGCCAGTCAGATAGAGGAGGCACAGGCATGTTTCCCTTGCGGTGCACAAAGGGTTTTTGTTTAGTGGGAAAGCAGGTGTGTGAAATATGAGAGTGTTGTGGTTTCAAAGTGTGCTGGATGTTGCAATGCATTGTCCAACATGTTTGTACAATTGCAGCAAGTGATATTGTAAATAATAATAAAAATAGATCTAGAAATAGATTCATTGGACTCACTTGATCAGGATTATGTTTAGGAAGCAAGTACATTCAGACTAAAGCAGACTTTCCCATCTGTCTTTACAATATTAATGCACAGAATGTGCGAGTGAGTGTTTCCTCACCCCAGATGTAGGTCGGCTCTGCAAAGCAAAAGCAGCTCCGCAGGGCACAAAATAAAAACAATGAAATGTGCAGACACACCCCTTGATACTGTGTGAGGCAGAAACAGATAATGCAACATCCCAACCGTCAAGGTCATTCTTTGCTATCTTTTATTTGCACGCTGGCAACAAAATGCTTTTGCTCTCAGGCTTCACTCACTCCCAGAAAGCTGCAGAGTCGAATAAATATGTGTGAGAGTGAAAAATTTGCCGAGGAGAGTCTGTTTTCGAAACCTAAGTAAGAAGTCTGTGCTTTCCTGGACCAATAAAAGAAGTCAAACTTCTGTTTTGGAGGTTTTTGTTGTTACACCTTGCAGGTATTTTCCAACAAACAGTGGCAGAACAGTCATGGTGTCCTGTGCTCTCTTCGTCCTGGGCCCTCTGTGGATCCACTTCCTGACACAAGCCTGCAGAGGAGAGGAGCTGCCCCGCGAGGAGGTGTTGTCCTGGTTCAGTGAGCGGGTGCTGGAGGGGCTCGGGCTGGAGGAGCCTCCTCTGTCCACAGTGCAGGGACCTGATGGGGACGCTGTGCAGCCAGAGGCACAACGGGCGCCACGGAGGGTCCCGAGGACAAGCAGGACCGCGCAGGCCAACCATCAAAGCAGTCCGGCGCAGCAGGACACTTTTCAAATGATCCTCTTCCCCAAGTCAGGTGAGAGACTTGGTTGTTATTATCAGTATCGAGTCTCGATTTTGAAATCTTTCAATTTGTTGTAAAAACATGATAACTTTATCATTATTTACAGAAAATGAATGCAGGTTTTATTCCTTTACCTGCACAACAAAACTGACCTGATCATGTGAAAATATATTGCAGACTTTGTAAAAAAAAACTCCAAAAACAAATAAAACGTACATGTTGCTGCATGCATTTGCTTATATTCAGACGGGTGCCTTCTACCAATATTTGTCCATGGAAGGTTCAAGGTCTGTAAATTTTAGATGTGATAATAATAAATAAAACAACTAAGAAATGAGCAGCTCAGTCAGTAGACTAGACAAAGTGCGGCAAGGTGATTTTGCATATGTACATTGAAAAGATCTTGCTTATCTTTATGTTAAACCTGCATTATGTTAAACTGCACTGATATATGATATTTGGCAGTAAACTGAGGTACTAAACAAATATTAGTTTTTTAAAAAGATAAATGTGTTCAGAAGACCTTTTACTGAATGGAAACAGTGTAAACGCCTTTGCTAAAGGACTTTATATGTAGATTGTGTATGTGATTGCACTAACCGAACACCAGGCTAAAATAAAGCAGCTGTTTCAAGTCTGTTTTACTTTTATTTGAGTGTGGTCAGAAAATGTGCTTGTATCAGCTTGTGCAGCTCTACATCAACCACTAGGGGGCAGCAAAAACAAGATTTTATGAGGGTGTGATCAGAGACAGTTAAAAAAAAGCAAAAAAGCAAAAAAAAAGCAAGACCTCTCACTGACCGTTCATTTCCTGTATCAGTGTCACATGGTTTTTCGCCGTGGCTCCGCCCCTTTAGCAGACTGGAAGCAGTCTTGAGTCCAATAATTCTTATAGGAGAAATGAACATGATCACAGATTATGACCAATTTATTCTCCCCATCGTCACCAAGATACATATTGGACCCATTTTTATAGAAAAATTGAGTTTTTTTAGACACACAAGTCAAGAGAAAATTAACTTTGTTTGAGAGCTGTTTCTTTCTCAGCAAATTACTATTTGGGAACCGATGCTTCCTGGCTTGCTTCACAACCGACATGAACGGACATTTAAATAATCTTATAGGCGAAACCATCAACTAAAAGTTAAAACTTACGTAAACAAATATCATGCCATGCAAAATTCATCTGCTTTTATCCATTCAGACATTATAACACTTCCAGATGAGGCAGAGGGAGGGTGGTTCCTCACTGTCTCCATGGGAGACGTGACTCCACCTACTTAGGAGACAGGAAGTGCATATACCTTTTCTCACCATTGGCACAACGTACAGTGAATGATCTTGTGTTCTGGTCTTCCTGCCAGCCTGCAAGTTATGGAAGGCCGTTGCTAGGTAACATACTAGCTTAGAGATTTTACTCAGCCTGCTGCTGTCCCGTTAGCTTAAGCCTTACCAGTTGTCACCACAGTCAGATCAGCCTCAAATACCGTGTTATTAATAAAGTTTGTTTGTGACATATAATCACAGGAGATGGAGGCTTGTGTTCAGCACAGCTGGGATGAAACACAGTGTAGCTCAGCGCTGTCCGAGGTGCTGAACTGGACAACCATCGAGACCCAAAGAGACGAGAGGCAGCTGAAAAGTTTCATTTCCCTCTGAAATATATCATCAGTATACTCCTATAGTAAGAGGACAGACTTGTTCTTAACTTCTGCATTTTGCAGCAGTAATAACAGTGGAAAATGCAAAATGCGGCTGTGGCTGTAACTGTCTTATTGCCTCGATACGAGAGAAGGAAGCCAAAACTACATGTGAAGGTACAAAATTGTACAAAGAGATTAGAGCTCATCTCTGTTATCGTGCCACGGCTGACCAATCAGACTGCTTGATTTGAATGTGCATACTTCACTGTGCCACAACGTACTTAGAAGACACTTTTGTAACGTATGTGATTAGTGTTTATTTTAAATGAATGATGAGCTGTTGAAATACTTTCACCTGTATTTTATTTTTGCTCACTTTAGTTCAGTTTGAAAGATTCATTAAGTTGATGTGACAAGTTTTTAGGATCATTTCCAAAATACATTTGGCTCTTTTTTTTTTTCTTTCTTTTTTACAGTGCGTGATGAATGAGGTCCAGTTTCCTTTATAAGAACCATGTTTTGAGAACATTCAGTCAGTCAGTGCAGTCATAATGGATTATTTAGGCAGTAATTGTTAAGAACATTTTGTTTTGATGTTTTAGTGAAGATTGAATTGATTATTGAAAAGGGTTTATATTTTTCTTACTGATTCAGTGTTAATTTTGTCTAAAACTCATGTTTCCATGTATGTAAATATGCTGTGATCAAAGCTAAGTTCCCAAGAAAAAAAACGAATTGTCCTTAAAGGAGAAGTTAAGTTTTTTGCCCATTAAGCCTTATAAAAAGCATATTTACGATCATATATAATGTTCTACAGCATTATTATGATGAACGGTGCACTCTTGAGAACGAAAGCTTAAAGCTGATGGCAGCACAAGCTGAAAACAACAGAGCTGCCAGGCATCAAAAGTGCTTCTCATGTACTGACCTAAGCTTACATTAACTGGTCATTACTGGTCATAGACTGGAAAAATCTGCTGAAATCCAGCATATTCAAATCTTGCTGGTCAAAATGTCCGGGGAAATTTTTCCAATGGGATCGGAAATTAACACTCGCCACACGCCAAATGCGGATAAATCTGGCATGTTAAATCGTTAAATTTTAAAACAAGCGTTAATTGTGTTTTTCTACACATTGTTGAAGAATTTTCAACACCCCTGCAGCTCTGCTGATTTCAGCCAGTGGTGACGTCAGCAATGAGCTCCAGCTGTCAAGAGTGCATGGTTCGTCATAATAATGCTGTAGAATATTGTATATGATCGTAAATATCCTTATTATAAGACTAAAGTACACGAAAACAAACTTCTCCTTTAAGTGATCAAAACATTTCCGACAAAACAGACCCTGACATGTCACACATGAAGACGGGTAAACTAATTTTGTCATTTAAGAAACACTTTCCTGTAGACACTTAACTATAACTACAGGAACAGCATGCAATAACAAAAGCTATACTGGTTTAGGACAACTTTTTTTTAGATATCTCTTTGTGTTACATACTTTGTGGACTGAGTCAGATGCTCTGCCTTCTAATACAAATACATGAGTCATAGCAGAGCACGATTTTACCAGGTGGAGCTGGGAATCTTGCTTGCAGTGTTGGTGCACACTGTGTATCTTATCTCGAATAAGTTTTAATTTCTCTCAGTCCGTCTTTAAACAAGCAGGTGCCCATAGAAACTTTAGACTTTCGGCTTGCTGCATCATATATACTGGTCATTAAAAGATTTTGCCCATTGCACTTTATATGCAAGTAATGCTACACGAAATTCAGTTCATATTTTGTGCAAAAAAGAATTTAAAGGTTTATCTAAATTGATATGAATCTTTAGCAGTCTGAGCGAGTCAAATTAAATGGAGGTGGAATTAATGCTCTGACTAAAGTCACTGCACATTTATCAGTGGTTGTTGAGACATGTGACTTAAATTCAGAGAAATCGACCTGCATTACACCACAGGAAGTCAGGGGATCCAAACTGTCTTAGAATTAAGATTTATCATCTGGGTTCCATTAATGTCTGCATAAAGTTTTATGGCAATAGAAATATTAAATAGATAATAAGGATCAAAATGTTGGTCAGACAGACCAGCAGACCAACATTCCCATCCTTAAAGCTCTGCTGCTAGTATGGCTAAAATCCAACAGATTTATAAAAATAAACACGTAGAAACAGGAAAGACACTAATTTAAAGTGACTTTTTTCGGACAAAAGCGGCAGTGACACAAGCGCCTACTGTCGTGAAGATCTTTGGCAGAACTCGGCATAACACCGGCTACATGTGCATTTGTTTTGGAAGCAAGTAAAAGAGAGTTCGCAGGATGGACCGCGATGAGGTCATGTATTTATATGTGACTGAGAAATAAGTTATAAGCCAGATGTATGGCAGTAATGTTCCGAGACCTGTTACCTCTATTTTCTGTAGGCAAACGTTACGCAGCCATTTGCATTAACATTACATGCTAAAGTGCAAACTAACAACCATAGGCATATAATATAATTACATTATTGTCATTGCACACAACAACGAAATTTTTAAAAAAGAAAAAAATCGTTTTGTCTGAGTTTTTGGAGATTCGGACCTGATCACGGGCATTAATAGTAACTATAAATACTGCAGTCTTTTTGCTCAGGGTCTCATTTGTTGTTACAGGAGCTTTATAGTCATCAGAGAAATCATGAGAAGTTCCTTCGTTAAGACGAACAAAGGACACAAAGTCAAAACAAAACATCTCAGTCTGAGAGTCACTGAGGCCAGCATTCCCTGTTCCTGTCTGATGCTGGCATAGATGTTTTCAGCACTTTTTTCTCAAACCAGTTGAAACTCGTTAAGCAATCAAGATGTGGCTCACTGGGCAAAGCTGGAGGTGAGGAACAAAGGCACCAACAGCACAAAGAACATATACAGCTGTGACAGTCCCTCCCTTAAAACAAATAGTTTGTCCGCTCACACAGTACAAAATTTAAAGGTCAGCTCAGCAGTGGTAGCCCACCGGAGCTGATTCTCACAAGTTAAACCTGTACTATTTGTTTATTAAGTGAACTTAGCACACAAAAAGAGGAGATATGTGTGACTTTAGAAACTGCATGTTAAGGTAAAACACCTACATGCACAAAATAAAACTCTACAGCCACAAGACCCATAAAAAAGCAACGTCTCACTACTGCCGCCTTCGAAAAAGTCATGACGTTGTGCATGGGAAAGGTTTGGCGTTCAAGTTGTGACCGCATGACAACACTATTGCTAGGCAACAGTAATTTGGACAAAAGATCATTTTTTCTCCTCCTAGCTTTCTATGTTGAAATGTTACGTTATTACTTTGTGTTTAAAAGGAGCAACAAGAGACGAGACGACACAAGTGATGATGTTTATCTCAATTAACAACTTGTTTACACTTGCTGGAGCTACTTTTGGTTCTGTACAGGCCAATGCAGGCTCCACCATTTCTCAAAATGTCAGCAAATAAGTCACAACTCGTGAATTTTGGGGCTTTCAGAAACTGCAACTCACGATGTTGTGAATACCACGAGAGGGAATGTTCTGGCGTGAGGGAAAAGAGTTTAGTTTGAATCTGCGGCCACTAGGTGGTGCTTATTCTGGTTTGTGTATGATGGCCCTCTTTGCTTACCTTCCGTATTCTGCAGGCAGCCATTTTGTTTTTCCTCCCTGACACCTTGGGTGCATCTCGAGTTTCCCTCACTTGCGTCCTTTCCTTGCATCTTAGTCCCACCCACCGAGGATGCACAGAGAAGGAAACCAAAGTGAGGAGAGAAGAAACGAGGAAAGATGTTTTAAGAGAAATGAGACGTCCTTTTCTCGGCAGCGTCACATGAAGTGACGCCCCTTTATGATGACACAGAGCAGCTGGAACTGGCTGAAGTGTTTCCTCCCTACTTCTGTCTTCTGTGTTTTGTTTCTTTGTTGTTGTTTTTTTAATTCAAGCCAAGTGATTTGGAAAAAAACTGCCCATTCAGATATTTACACAAACACTACAAATTCTATGTAGAGCCCCTCTTCTGTTTTTACATCTTCACTAATTCCCAATATGACTTTTTTTTTTTTTTTTAATCGCGCTTGTACTATCTATTCATTAAATATCAATGGTGTCTGGACTCCTTCACGTTAGTACGTCTGAATTAATTCAATGCAAAGAAAGAAGTGGATGTGGGCCACTTAAACTTGAACTGCTTCTCGCCCTCTTGTTCAAATGAGTTTTTATACCTGATCATTGAGTACGGCAAATTCCGTGATCATGGAGGAGCAAGGATGCATCCTCGATAATCGCTCCTCGTTCCTCGTTCCTTGCTCCTCGGTGCACAAATAAGAGACTTGGGATGGTCCTTAAGATGGCGTCGCCAAAACAACTTCTGGTTCAAGCGAGGATCGAGAAGCGAGGAAACGACAAATAAGAGACTTGAGACGCACTCCTTGATAGAGAGCACATTGTGCATCCATCCTCCTTTGGACTCACTTTTAGAAGCATCGTCTGTGAGTATAACGTTAATAATAAGTTGCCTATGTTTACACTGAAGTTAATATTTCATATGGATGACTAAGTTAGGCCATGTTTTGGTTCAAGTGTTTTTCATGTCATGTAAATAGTTATGTTTATGACTTTCTGTTATCTAAATTATAAGCCATATATGTGAGATAGTCTTTGTGAGATAAACGATACATGATAGAAATGCACATTAATGAGGCTTATTATGTTCATTGTTGTTTTTATTTTCTCAGTTTATTTCAGTTTTACTCCATTCTCATGCTGTCAGTACAAAGCGGCGGTGCTTCATAAATCCATCATACATTGGCTACAGTGTGTTGAAGGAGTTATCTGACTGTTTAGTCGAGGCAGGGACTCTTTCAGGGAAGCATTCAAACGGTCTCTTCTGGTAAACACGAACCCATTTGAAGGCATCATTCCTCTGTGCATGTGGACTCAATGCTGAACCTAACGATGCTGCTCAGAGTGTACACACACACACACACACACGCACTGTGGTCAGTACTCGTTCACGGTTAGTATGAAGTAGACCACATGCAGGAAAGTCAAACAACAAACTGGGACTTCTACCAAAAAGGTATAGGTGCCAACTTGGGTCAAATGTGTAACAAACATCTTATCATCTTATCATGATCTTATCATGACGCAACGATATCACTAACTAAGATGCTGTCACTGTGTTTGAGCAGCGAACAACAAAAGTTGCTAAATCAGTGGGTGCCACTTCCACGAGGCACCACCATGGCTTCCACAACTGCATAAGTACGAAGTGAGCCGCCTTTCAGAGCCATGAAGGCCAATAGGGAAGGAGCGCATCACCTTTCTGTAGCGTGAGGCGGCTTGATGCACGAGTACAGCCCCAGGACATGATGCTAGTATGTCGCAGGGTCTTACCTCTAATCCTTGATGCTGAGTAAGCAGGGAGGCATCAGATACCATTTTTTATAGTCTTTGGTATGACTTGACCCAGGGATCAAAGCCCGACCCCCGAATCTCAGGGCAGAGACCAGACAAGTTACCGGAACTTAACATCAGCTCACAAGACCCAACAACACTGAACTGCCACACCACAAATTGGTCAGTTAGCGCTTTATCTTACCCCCGGCACAAAAGTGGCTCACAGCACAGTGCAAGTTATTGCTATTTTTAACCGATGCAATGGTCATTTTCATGCCCCGCACCCACGTAGTCTAAGTACTTTAAGTGCTCATCCGTGCACCCATGGGATTATTGGTCCTAAAAGGAGGTGTGGTCATGCACATTGTTGCATTATTGAGGCACCAGAAAGCGTTTGAGCTTTTTACAACAAAAAACACTTCTAATGTCTAGCGCAGTTTTACGTGTACAATAGTGGAGAAATAGTGGAGAAACACTACAGTGTAAAAATGTTTAAACCAGTTTGCTATTAAGCTAAACATCAGACTGGAATGGTTCACCAGACTTTCACCATTAGGTGTTAGACGTCTCGACATTGAGATTCTCCCGACGTCATTGACATCCGAACATTGAGACCCAAACAGCTGTTGCTGTGTGTGAATACTACATACTTAAAGTTATCTGACGCCACGGTATTATGTAATGAGCACAGACACGAAATCGTTAAGTTTTCCAACGTTTCTGGAACCTCCACATCTGATACAGTGCAGAAATTGATTATATGGTGCTACTAGCTAAGCCAATGTCTCAACTGTGGCTGTGTGACACATTGGCAGACCCCCGGGTTATTTTATAAACACAGCCACGACGTTGTTCAGCTCTCCAACGTTTCTGCGACTTCCAAAACTGATTCAGTGCAGAAATAATGATTTTTTGAGCGGTAGTTAATGATAGAAAACCCCCTTTCTTCTGACACTAATAACTAAGCTTAAGGCTGTGTTTCTTAATAACATCACATGGAGCTGTGCAGCTTGAGGTTGAAATTGAACAGCGCTCACAGTGTGGCTGTAATTTATTTTCCTTTACAGCCTAATTAAACATCATATGTTAATCATGTTGTCTTGTTGCTTGTTTTTAATGCAGTACGAGTTAGATTTATGCGGGCCGTCACTGGTCTGTTGGGTGTCAGTTCATGCACTGCTGATGTGCAGTATGCTGTCATTTTGCCAGAGTCTCACATAATGACAGATGCTGGTTTAGCTGACCTGTAAAAATTAAACTGGTTTAAGGCCATACGCCAAACCAGACTGGTAAAACCGGACACTGACCCAAGCCTAATGTACACAGGCCTGGTCAAAGGCACATACGCCATGCTTGTTACACATACGGACACACAGCAAGAGTCCTCATAATAAATTAAATAGCCCATCGGGGCATTTCTATGTGAAATTATAGAGTTTTTCAAAGTAATTAATACAATTCTGTGATTGACTTCCTCTGTCATTGAAATAGCACAGCATCCGGTTCAAGTGCACCTGGCTTTTAAAGGGGATGAGAGATGACACACTGATTGGTTTAATCCACGTCACACCCAAAGGGAGTAAATTCAACACTTTTGCACCTTGCGCCTCACTTTGGCCCAGATTATGCACCGTCTAAACAGCAAAACAGACTTGAGCACGCTCTGGTCAAACTAGTGCTGTGTGCTTTGGACTATGCACCATTTATCATCAAAAAAAGGCTCCAAGTGGTCTTCATGCACTTACACAAGTTACTATGATGAATGCAAGGAGTCGGCAACGCAAACTCACCTGAGGCCTGTACCGCAATCAAGTTCAACATGGGCTGGATATCTTTTCATTATCTAGCTTTACTAAACTAACAACTACAATCGAGCTAAGTGGTCACATGACGCCAGTTATCACCTCGATAAGCCTACCCAGGTTTTCCTAATCTAGACACGAGTATGTTCACACAAAAGCACATGACCAGTCGCAAACATGGACATGTCTACCGGCGCATATTTTACAAAAGAACAAACTACATAATATTAAATCGCAGTTATTAGATGCAAGAAGGACAACTTGCAAAACTTGCTTATACTTTCACACATGGACACCCGTCCATGAAGTAGGTGCTGCGTCACAAAATGTTTGGCAGAGATCTGCACACCAAAAACCTCCAGTTTAAAGGACTTTAATTAACTGTTACTAAATGTTTTGAGCACAAAATTCATCTTCCAACTGATTTTCTATTTCAGAGGTGTCAAATACAGCCTGCAGGCCGGAAAGTGCCCACCGGGGGTCCAGTCTGGCCCTTTGGATGGTGTTGAAAGATGTGAATATTGAGGGGGAAAAAAATCTTATTTCACAATGAAGTGCACTTCTGTTTGTCCACTGGGGGGCGTTGTCCTAATAAGTATGCTGGAAACCCCGAGCACTGACTTGCAGCTTTCATATCAAAACAACACATCAGGCTAGTTGAATTCTGCAAGCTGGAGTCGCTGGTGGGAAATGTCGACTAAAAGGAGAAAAGTGGATACAGAGTGTCGGGTTTCCAAGAAAAATGTACCACTTTTTATCTTTTCACGGAGGTAAATGGTAACCAGTGTGCTTCGTGTGCTCACGGCGCATTTCTCTCCTGAAAGAATACAATCGTTAACACCACTATCAGACTCATCATGTCCAGAATCACTATAACTGAGAGCAGAGAAGATACGAGAATTGCTGGATGATTTGAAGACACAGCGGTCTGTGTTTATTCGCAGTCGAGAGGTGAGCAACGCAGCCTTAAAAACTGGCTACCCTTTTGTTAACAAACTGCTTCAAAGCCACATTCAGACGGCAAGTTTGTGAAGACCAACTTGTTGATGTTGTTATTTATCGGTTATTATGTTAAGGGTTTTTTGACCCAGCCCTCCTGAGGTCAAGCTGGGATGCTTGATATTCTGGATTTACAACCTAAATGCATGTAATTAGGACGTAAATTACTACAGTGCCAGTAATAAAAAGAAAAAGTGTTCACTGTCTTGCTCATCTTTTCTAATTTACATGACCTACAACAGCTCTAAATTGTGTAAGTGTGCACCGAGTGTGCACCACTGAGTACCCGACAGTGTAATGATTTAACAATAAAAATAACGTGAGTTGTGATGTCAGGTTTGCTTTTTTTGTGAACTCTGGCTTGGTGAATCGGCTCGAGTTTCCGACTCGGAATTCCGATTTGAAAGATCATTCCATAACACTTCTCCCCGTCGCAGGTCGTTTTTTTGGCAAGTTGCGAGTACAGTGGAATGCAGCATAAAATAAGTCTGACACTCCTGCTCTATTTCATATCACTGCCCAATTAGTTATTATTATTATTCATCCAAACTTTATCTTAGACTGAGTCAAAAAATAAGACGGGGCATTACATAGAATGAAGCACAAACAATAGCACAATAAAAGATCAAGGTTTAAAAAAGATAAAAGCGTCGGAAGAGAAAACTGTGCCAGTGTCTCCACTGCTTGGATTAGTAATGTGTAATATCACATGTTTGATTAAAACATGTAAGATTTCATTTACAGATTTATTAAGCCAGCAAGTAAATGAACATGAGATTTCCTAATCAGTTTGGAGAGAAATGACTCCTGCAGCCACAAACATTTCACTTGTGCTGCACCGGCCAGCTCTCTTCATGTATATTCGCACGGCATCATTATGGGCTATTACTCTGTTCTCAGTATTCTCATTTACAAATCTCATTAAATTTGTGGTGCTTGGATGTATTCTTGCGCCTGTATGAAAGTTTTAGATCTATTCTTTCATCTGCAACCTTGACAATGTCAAAAAGATTTAGTAACAAATTAAAACTAATATAAAAACATAATTCAAAGCTGTAAGTAGGCTCAACTTTCAAGTTTATTTTTGCTTCAATTAGTCTCTGCGACATACATTCAATAAGCTCACATATAAAAATTATTCCCTCTGACCAGAATCTATAACTCTCTTCGGGGAGAGTCAGAGACCCTCTCGTGATCCACTCGCCAAGCTCCATGGAATGATGAAGATGATGATGATGCCCTTTTCCAAGAGGGTCAGACGGTCAGTGAGCTGTGCTTTTAAACGGGTGGATCTCTCATCTTAATCATAACCTGCTCTGGAGCAGCTGTAATAAAAACACAACAGCGGTAACACACAAGTGGCCACACCAAAACATGGACTACAACGACCACAAGGCAAAGTGGTCAAGCTGTGAACAACCACTGCACACAAATGTCGGCAAGTTACACCTAAGTAGCAAAAAAAACCACGAGTGACCTAACATGTTTAGAGTGCGGTCACCACATCACACAGGCCCAACCGCACACAATCACCCTGCACACACTCGAAAAGCAGAGATCTGACACAGCTGGCCAGCAGGAGGAATAACGACACCAAATTATAACTGTTACACGGTTCATACGAGCACTTGGTTATTATTTTGAGACAGACTAAAGTATTAAACATTATCTGCTCTTTTGTCCACTGGCTCAGTATATCTTTGTGGTAATTACCTCCAGAATTAATGAACAAACTGAATGGCTACCAGCATGTTTTATTAATATGTTTTTTTATTTTATGCTTTAGAAAACATGGTAACACTTTCTATGAAGCAAAGATAAGAGCGCACACATCCTAAATTATAAGTCCCAGGTACTGAGCTGGAAAACAAAACACTGAAACAGGAAAAATAAAGTCATGGATCATGCTCACCTTCGTTTAGTTACTTGATTACCACCACAGTGACGTTTCGAGCTGTAAAGCTCTTCCTCAGACCATGAGAGCTAGACGGAGGTCAAGCTAGTACCCGGTAGGGGTCACGTGACACCCACTCTACAGTCTGATAGGTTAA
>JAQFJB010036604.1:0-13721 GCA_029874875.1 Naso minor
AATATAATTTTTTATTAATATTATTATTATTATTAGTAGTAGTAGTGGTAGTGTCCGTCGCTCTGTGTCCACCGCTGACGCTACTAAATAATACTAATCTTTTAGTATTAACTTCCAGCAGCAGTATCTCCACTTCAGAGTTATTGAAGTTTTTTGCACTTAAACTGCAGTGCTTCATTCACTTTAACCTTCTGTTATGGCATGGGATTGCCATGACAGAAGGGGATTCATCAGTTTAAGACCATAGGTGCAAACAATTAACGGGTTTAAGAACAAGTTCATGATTCTGATGTAGAGTTTTCTTAAGAACTTTTTTATGAACAACTTAAGGAAGAATTTAAGAATTCATAGGAAGATATTCATGAATGGGTTAGGGTTGCTCTTAATTCTAATATGTTACAAACTGTCTTCTGCTATTCTTTTAACTGACCTTATTTTGAGTCTCCTCTGTTTACATCCATTTCCTCTGTCCTCTCTTTATCTCTGTTGTCTCGCTTATTCTGTTTTTTTTTCCGTTTTCCTTCTTCATCGAATTTCTCCTCTGATCTCCTCCTGCCCTTCATCCTCTTCCTCTTCCTTTATCTGCAGAAGGAACAGTTGACATGAGATGATGATGATGATGATGATGATGATGTGTGTGTGTGTGTAAGACTCAAAACATAGTGTGATTGTGCTTGCGTGTGTGTGTGAGACTAACGTCCTGGTTTTTATCTCCCATGATGCCACTTGCTGCAACATGTGAGCATTCAAGATAAAAAAAGACCAATCTGCTGCTGGCAAAAAGAAAAGATAAAGAGGTGAGAGCCCTGTTTAGTACATGTAGCATGCTAACACTAAGCTAATATGTTAAACATGGTCACATCAGCATGTCAAAAGTTTTTGCAATTACCTTGAAGCACATGTTCCTTTACAACCTCACAGAGCCACTAACATGACTGTAAACTTCTTTTTTTTCTGGTTTATTTTTTTACTTATTCTCCATTTTAATGTTTAATGAGAGCAGAGGTTGATTTGAGTGACTCTTCTAGATGAATGTTAATGCCTTTTCTTCCTCTCCGCTGCCTCCATGTCTGAGGTATACCTTTTAGAAACGGCTCCATATGGGGTCAATAACCTGTATACGAGGCTTTTAATATTTTATGAACTTGTAATGTTAAAACGCTCCACTGGGTACCTGTGATATTCCCTCCTCATGTCGAGTGATCTAACCAGCAACTTGAAAAATATGGTCTCTAGTCCCAGATGCAGTTCACCTACGCACGCTTAAGTTTGAAGCAAAACATACATCTCCCCCATGGGCTCATGAGAGGAAATAGCACAGACAAATTGTGCAACCATAAAATGATGAGGAAGAAATTGAGGAGGAGTGAAGGAAAAGAAGAGAGAGGAAACAGCAGACATAGTGGAGGAAATTTACAGAGAAGAAAGAGAAGACATAGCGGAGGAAAGGCAGATCAGGAGTGCAGAAAAGGAACAGAGAAAAGCTTCAGACTGGTTATTTACCCCAAATGAAGACATTTCTAAAGGTGTGTCTCACATTTCTTCACATATGTCAGTCAGTTAACATCTCTAATGCTATGCAGAGATTACAGTACAATAACTCAATAATCCAGACCTAAGCCTCTTCACTTTGTTTGCTGCACATTTTGCTCATATGAGGTGTGCTGCTATCTGAGCAGACACGCAGGCAACACGAGCAGGATTTATGGACACGCTGACATTTTATTACGCTCATCACGGGCAATGAAAATCATCTTTGTTGTGGGAAGGACACACACAAAAGTCTATTTGTCCCTGTGTGTATCAGGAGCTGTAAAAGTCATTACAATGATGAGTGCGGCGCAAACAAAAGGACACAGACACATAATGCACTAATGTACTGATGCTTTGACATTTCTCTGCTTATCAGTGGTTATAAAAGCTAAGGCTATAAATAAGGGACTTATTCAAAACAAAGGCCCACATTAACACAAAAATGTGCATATTTCAAATATGTGTTTGAATTCAATAATGCAGAAGTGTATGCATACATGTATGCACACATAGCATCCTGCAAGCAGACTCAAGAGGCTAAAGTACAGATCCTGATTGTGCTGCATGAAATTAGTAACCTGAGGTTTTTAATTCACTGTGTTGTCACAGAACTCAGGATGAAACGACATTTCTCCCGCAGCTTCAGTGCCCAAACTGCATGAAAAACTTTAATCTCAATGAGGAAATATTTAGTTAACAGCAGCAGTCAAGACTTGAAAGATGAAGGATGGCTGGAAACCAGGCTGCTTGTACTGTCACGTAATGAGGGGATTATTATCTGCAGATCAGGTGAAGTTATTTAGTGTGTACATGTGTCACATATCGACATGATCTGTGCTGGTTTGTGCACCTTAGACTTATAATAAGTTACATTTATGCACACCAGCTCTTTGTTGTTTTGCATGTGTGATACACCGTAATGTGAGAATGCTAAGTCACTTTTTGTTTATTCCTGGTCCAAACCCGTTGTTTACTTGAGTTCATTATTGATATATCACTTAACTTATGGCAGCAGTAACCAGCTCGATGCTTAATATAATTTCAACATTTTATTGTGAAGGACAATGGTAATGTATGTGGAAAGAAAAGAGACGGAACCAAAGTGCAGGTATTGTTGCACCGCGGTGCCTAAGGTGACAGACCCCTCCCTCTTCCCTCAGACATAGATCTGGAAGAGAAGCTGGCGGTTCGCTCTTTTATTCACTGACTCCGTGATTCTGTTTTTCAGGTCAGTACTCGGTGAAACTTTAAAAAAAAAAAAAACTTCCTCCTAAAGTGTACAAATCCGACAACAGACTCATCACAGTTATAATATATCACTATATTATAACTGTGATGAGTCTGTTGTCGGATTTGTGATGTGGAAAACTGAGTTAAAGAGCCGTTTATTGTCGCGAGTGGCGGGCTTTTAAAACAATGGCACTAGCGGCCATTTAGTGTGTGTGTACTGCAACTGTGTATGTGTGGCTTTGTGTAGCTCTGTATGCGTCCTCCGCTCCTGACAGATTGTTATTTTGTTTTTTTAACTAAACATCTTTAGTTCATCCTGACATATTGTGAATGGTTGATGCCGTTAAAGAGAGGAATGTTTACTGTTTATAACGTTAAGGGAGTTATTTCTGATACTGTGAATTTGTTCAATAACAATTACATGTTCGATCTGTGTCCAAAGGTTCATGATAAGTTTAACAGCTCTCCCTAGGTGCATTGCATTTTATGTTTTGTGACTGTAAAGTCGTCCAGAGCCATTTGAAGCCGAAGGATGTTGATAATCTACATTATTTGATTATTTGATAGGTAGATTTCTTGAGTTCAGAGAAATATATGTGTATATGTATACTAAAAAAAACATGATCAGTATTTTGGGATCTGTGCACTGGAGAGACAAGGTGATTTTTATTTTTGAAGACATGATTATTTCAGTGAAGATGGGTGTGTAAAGTTGATGTGTGAAAAGGGAGAAAGAACATGATTGCGCTGTGGAAAGTTTATTGTCATGTACCATGATTTTGGAAGTTTGTAATAAAAGCAGACAGAGATCCAGAAGAGAAGCTGGCGGTTCACTCTTTTACTCACTGACTCAGTCTGATTCTATCTTTCAGTGTCTTCCAGGGGAGGTGAGGAAAGTAGACCCCAAGAGAAAAAAAAGAAATAATTTGTTATTGCAGTTACTTTCGTTAGAACTAGTAACACATACTTTGGCTGCTGCCCCTTCTTACCCAGCTACGTGAAGGTCTGAAACTTTATGGTCTCGCTGATCTAATGAGCGAATACCCAAACATCTGCCAACCACTCTTTGTCCCTGGGGTGGAGGTGAGGGTGAGTTAATAAATGTAGGCTTTACCACTTTTTACTACCAATAATGATTCCAAGTCCTAAACTCACCTTATTTCAAGTACCAATCATGTCCTTTACTTTAACTGTTTAGTATAGACTCAGAGCATTTGTGGGGTCACTGGACAATAATAATAGTTTAGTTAAAGGCCCACTATGCAAAATTTTCCTAAAAACAATATATAGTGTCATACAAAAGTAATCCTCCCCAATCATCACTTATGACCCACTACAACTCTGAGGTGATGTATTTATCTACAGAGATACTGCCTTCTGCCTGTATTTTCTGATTTTCTTATTATTTTGATGTTTGGTACATTTCTGTGTGTCAGCCTTTGGGTAGTGGGTGTGTAGCCCACAGTCAGACTGTGTGAGGTTGGGACTCATAGCATAGCGACCAGGTAACATCACTGTATTTATGTGCTGCTTCTCTGTCTCTCTCCTCTGCTGTGTGCTGCTCCTCTGCTGTCAGTGTGTCTGTTCTGACTGACACACAGTTTGTTTCTCTCATTCATTGGCTTTGTTCTCTCCAGCGCCGCTTGCTCTATTCATTAACTCTATAACTCACTCGGCCACCACCGCTCTCTCTTTCTGGATAAACTCATAACGATACATTGTTTCTCTCACCAGGCTGATGCTGACTTTGTCTTTGCGCCGTGCCATCCTGAGTTCAGTGAGAAGGGCTCCAGCAAAGAACAGGTAGAAGTGAGCGTTTTGAACCATCTACAGGACTTCTTGCAGCAGCTGGAAGCATGCAATTGCTCATTTAGTTTTCTTCTTGTAAACCCTGTATACTTAGTTTCTCTGTCTTACACATCTCATGAAGTTTCCATGTAGATTATATTATCATTATAAGTACACTTATCTCAGATATTAGATTTCCAAATTCTACCTCTGTGCTGGTACAAGTAAACCATGTCTAATATTTCATGATTGTTTGCTTTATCTGTCTCTGAAAAGGTGAACATCCAGAGCTGGGTGACTATCCAGGTCACCTGTCCCTCAGTACGTTTCTCCAGTGGCTCACAGGACAGGGCCACATTCCTGTCTTACCACAAGAAAAGAGAAACTTCAGAGTCTTTGTGCAGTTCAATCACACCTGTGACATCCAGTATGGCGTACATAGAGTTTGCTACTCAACAGTCAACGCATATAGTAATACAATCTGCTTGCCTGTTAAGCATATGCAAACTTATACTGAGTTCAAACAAGTGATGACAGAGGCCTTCCATCAAGGGCAGGCATTTCATCAGGTTTAGGTGAAATGTTGCTGTTTCAAATATGCAGTGCTAATTAGACTACTGAATGTTTTTCTCTCATGGTTCAAGTATAATGCATATACATTCAGGGTCAAGTAGTAATACATTGGGTTAAAATATTTGTGCAGTCTTTTTTTTTTGTAAAATCCAGTTTGTATCTGTTCACCCAATTCTCTGTTCATGGGTGTATCTAATTACCCAGTGGGCATGGCTAATTGACTGACTTTGACATTTTAGAAAGTATAAATCATTGTTAGCCATTACATTGAATGTTACGCTTCAAACAGCATTTCCATATGAGCATCGCACCATTACAATGTTTTCGTCAGAGAAGATGTCCTACACTGTGTTCTTTCCCTCCTCCCTGTGGCTGTGACAGCTTGACAGAATGAATGTGAGGGTGTTCAATAAAACAGTGTGGAAGCAAAATACAAAATTTTGTGGCAATTTGTTATTTATTTAGTTTCAATTAGTTTGCTGTGAATGGAAGGTGGACTATAAGGTGCCTGGATACATGGGGTCCTAGACTGGACTTGTGCAATCATGAATCATCATGAACTATTAAAAGCTTTTAGTCCACTGATTGGCACAGACATGACTGTCAATGATGGTGTAGTAGGTACAAAGCATGTGCGAGTGTGGTCAAATAAATGTCTCTTCCAAAACTATTTGAATGAGAAAGGGGATCAGTTGCAAGGCGTAGAGTTTCAATGTCCTCTGTCCTCAATGGACATTCCATTTCTGGCACGGTAACACCTGGGTTGGCAGAGTTGTCATGAGAGAGCCCTGAGCTCTCCCAATCAATATCCTCAATTTGGATTCCCTAAAACCAGCAGAAGATAGTATTATCAGTATGTAGATTGAGAAAATCATATAGGGGCAGGACAACAATATCATTGGCATTGTTACTCAACTGCCACATTTCACATTCCACGACCACGGTGGAGAAAACTCTCGCCGTGATCAATGTGTGCCTGTGCACTTTCAGTGAGTGTAGCAGCTGCCCCATTGTCAGAATCACTCGTCTCTGACGAGCAATCGTCATCAGAGAGCATATTGTCCCCTTCAGAATCGTCATCGGCAAAGATCAGTGTAAGCACCTCATCCACACTGTTGGTCAAGTCCTGTCGGCATTTTATTGTTTTATTTCAAAAATCGTTATCTGTCTCTCTATATCTCTGCTGTCTCTCTCTGCACTCTCCTCACTCCGCTGTCTGCTCTCCGCTCTTCACTCCCGCTCTCAGTTCCCCGCCCACTGGCTCCCGCTCGGCGCTCTGGTGTCCGGTTTCAAACGTTTTTTTCTCAGATATTTTGCATGAGAACACACCCACAAATGACGTCAACATTGAAGCTGAACGTGTTCACTATCTAGGGGTACCAAGCAGTAACAACAGAAGGCAGTAGATTTAAAGGTTCAGGCTGTTTTATTCAGCAATGCTGCCTGTCGCAATATTGCGACTTTGGCGCCTAGAGGGTTAATGCTCTTTTGAACTTAACTTTGCCAAGCTGGACGTACTCTTCAAAGAGCTTTATTGCATCCTCCCTGAGGTTGCCTGAGAGAGCTGTGTCCCATGTGTCTTTTACTGGACAGCCTTCGCCCTGTGCCCCCTGGAAGGCTCTTCTTACCAGGATCGCTCCTTTTTGTTTAGCGGGAGTTACCAGGCCAACTGGATCATACAGCCCTGAAACTCAACTGAGTGGCTCCCATCGTGACAGGGGATTTGGGGTCTGGGCTCTGATTTGCTCCTGTAGAAGATCTTGGCCAAGTCGCATTTATTTCTTCCTCTTGGAGAAGTTGATTGCAACCATGACACGAAGTTTGTCCTCTTCCACAATGTAGCCTAGGCTGAGCGCTTTATTGTCATCATCATCATGCATTTGATTTGCCAGGACCATGGTCTTTTTTTTAGTCTCCTCCAGCTCCTTCTTGCACTCTTTCCTCCCACTTTGCCCAGAAAAAACTCAAGGCTTGAACACGAACCCTCCTGCCCTCAGGATCTGCTCCACATTCGCTGCAGCGGTTTTCAGGTGCTCAAGGTCATTGTGAGACGTGAGAATGTCATCAATGTGGCCTTCCTGATGAAGGATCTGACACTCTTCTTTGAGGTGAGTTAAAGGAGGAAGGTTAACGGTTTCATGCTTTACTAGCTGCGCAATGCATCCTGCCGGCTTATCCCCAATGTTCACTCTTGTAATTGCATATTCCCCCAGCTCTTCATCTTTGGAGTCACGCCAGAGAAATCTATGCAGATTCACCTCTTTGTCTTCCAGCCAGACTGAATTGTACATTTTCCTTATGTCCCCCAGAGCAGCATACACTCGACCTCAGAATCTTAGTAGGACAGCACAAATCTGGTTGAGGACATCTGGGCCCTTCATCAGCAGGTCGTTCAGGCTCACACCTCTGAACCTTTGGCTACTATTCCAAACAAGTCTTACAGAGGTTGTGACGGAGTTGGGGTTTGGGGCTAGGAGGTAACTCACATACCATACTGGCCCATTTCATTTGATGATCGTGTCTTTGGATAACCTGATCGCAGCCCTTCAGTTGAGCATGTCATGCACTTGAGCAGCATAAGTAACTTTCCAAATGGGATCTGTATGTAGTTGCCTCTCTGCTCTGGGGAACATAGCCTTGATTGTCCTTTTATTGTTAGGCAAGGAAGCTGGATCTTCTAGCCATGGATATCTGGCATGCCAATGCAGTTCTGGGCTGTGGCTGTCCCCTGTGATGTAAGTGAGGCCTTCCCTTACTACCTCCAGCTCCCTCTCCTCAGCAAGGGTCATTTCCTTGCCGCCTGGCTGGCAGTTTCCACAACGGCAACCCCCGCACTTTGGCTCACATGCAGAACCAATACTATCCCATTTCCACCACTCCAGGAAGTCTTGTTTGGCAACTGAGGTACTTGATGCTTGGAGCTGGACAGTGAGTTGGGTGTAAAGGGCTTTTCACATCGCTGCGCGGCAACTATCCTGAAAACCATCTCACTGCTGGAGATTTCCTCTGGGAAGCCAGGCATTTTTTAAAGTGGCTGCTGCCGCTATGGTGCGGTGTGGCGATGACAGGGTGGAGTATCACACATGTATCTGTTGTCAGGCGACAGGGCAAAATCTGTGCGTGTTCACGTGGGCAGCAACGCTTCATATTCCTACTGTCGCAGTTGAAACCGCCTCCCCTCTGCCTCCCTTCCTTATTGAAATGACAAGAAGCGGTGAGTTGCCATGTGGCGGTGTGAAAAGCCCATTAGGTAGAGTTTGTTTGTGACCTTGCTGGTGAGTTCCTCGTACTTTGCAGCAGCCACCCTCATTGACCTTGTAAAGTGTTTACTGTCTTTCACAGGAGGCTGCCCCACAGCACTAGGTCCCTGACAGGTTTGATCTCTGAGGGGCTAGCTGACCCTCCCTGTGGCTTATAAGCAGACTTATTTCTCTGCATCTCACATGTTCATCCAGCGGTACATCTGGGAAAAATCTCTGGAGCTGCTTTGGTGTCACATGTTTGTGGACATCTGCAATGTTGTCTAATCCATAACAAACCATTTGATGAGGTTTGAGGGTGCCTTTGGGGGTCTTTACTTGGATCTTCAGGAGGTACCGCTTTGTCTCCATGTGAACTTTCATTCCCCCAACTCCATTGACAACAAGTATGATTTCCTCACTCCTGAGGTTAAGCCTGCTTGCAGCCTTGTGGTTTATATAATTAGTGTCTGAAGCCAAGTCAATCAATGTCCCAATCTTTCGCCCAGTAATGTAGTAATGTAATGTAATCAAGAAACATCATTACTACTGGCAGCTCTTGAAGTCCACTTTCCACTAAGAGGCTTGGCTGATCTTTCACAGCGCTAAAGGCTCTGGAAGCAATGTTGGAGAACACATCTCGACATTTTTTGCCAGTTCAGGTGAGAGTTTACTGAGGAATTCCTCTTGATTTTCTCCTCCTTTTAGACCAAGTCTACTCCTCTTCTGACCTGTGGCACTTTTCCTTGTCTCAGTGTCAGGGCAAAGATAGATATGGTGCTCAGGAGTATTCTCCTCCTTGCAGTCTTGGTTTTTGCACGGGTAGGCAGGCTTGCAGGGTGAGCTGTCATCATGGATCTCGAGACATCTCTTGCATGCTTCCAACTTTCTTACTGCAGCTTTCCTCTTGGTTAGCTTTAGCGCCCAGAACTGCTTGCAAAAGTAGAGCTTCCTCCTGTGCTTTCCATCACCACAGACTACACACCCAGCATGGTCAGTGCTCGACTTGGTCGATTTTGTTCTGGCATGTCTTGGCTCTGCTCTGGTTTCTTTACCACTTGGTTCCTCCTCCCTCAGTTGTTCGAGCTGCTCATATATGCTTTCTTGCTCTTTGAGGAATGCTGAGAGACTGTCAAACCAGTTCTCTGGTGCCACAGCATTTCTCCTGTATCTGTATAGTTTCCAGAGGCTTACTTTCAATTGATTTTGTTACAAAAGGATTTTTAATAGCACCTGTGTCCCCAAGGTCACTCAAATCTTGAAGCACCTTCTCCACAGTTTGAATTAGCTCCACTATTTTTCTTGGCTGATGACCTTTGACCACTGGCATTCTCTGCAACTCCTCCACTATTTCAGTGGCAATGGATGTTTGGTGGCCATAACAGTTTTCTAGGACACGGACGGCATCATCTGCTGTATTGTAGGTTGTGAGACGAAGGTCCCTTGTGATTCTTTCATCAAGACAGTCCAGTAATTGAACCTTTTTTACCTCTCTGGAACTGGTTGGCCCACCTTGTTTCTGCAACACTTCCCAGTCCCTTTTCCACCCATAAAAGTCCCATCTGTTGCCGGTGAACCTGGGGATGGCTGTTGGTTTTAACTTGATGTTTGGCATTGGATAAATTAAGCCACCTGCCACCTGAGCTTGTCTCTTAGTGTCCTCCTTTATCCATGCCAGAATGAAGTCAGCCTTCCTGCAAACCAACCTGGGGATGTGGAGCTCAAGCCCTCTTAGGTGACTCTGAAGCTCCCTGTGAGCATCTGAAGGGTCTGTCTCTGAGCTCCTCTCCAGACATGTCTTTTTATGTCCCGTTTATACTGTTGACCAGACGGGAGAATAATCTTTTGGCTGTCGTTGTCTCCACCTTGAGTTGCTTTACTGTTCCAGGATTCCAGGTTCTTGCTCCTGCTGATCCAGCTTAAAGCACCCAGACTTTCGCTTCCTGGTCCAGTTGTTGGTCTCCCGGTTTTTCACTGTCAAGTTATTACACAACCATGTGCATCTCCCCACTTAAAAGAGATAGAGGCGTCAACCGGAAGTCTAACTGGATTCCACTCATTGACCAAGTGGCTTTTCCTTCTTTGTCTTGTTTTATTTTTCAAATGAAGTTCAGTTCAGCCATAAGTCGTGAGCCACAAGAAAGTCATAAAAAGGGTGAAAAACCTTTAAATAAATAAAGCACAGAAAAAAAGAAAATATTTTTTAACATTAGCTGTACTATACAGCTTATTGCAAATAAACACATTTTTTTAAGTAAACAGGTAACAGAAAAAACAACAATAATAAGCACCTTTTGACAAATTGTGAAACCCATCAGTGCAAATAAAATTACTCTGTTGTCATATTTTCTTTTAGTGTCACATTACGAAATGCACGAATTTGTTAGTTTTAACATGTACTGTATTTTAACATTATATGGCTATTTATTTATTCATATTAATATTTTAAATAAATTAGCAATGTTTTCAAATAAGCAACCACACATCATGTTTTCAAACAATAACACATCGTGTTTTTAAACAATCATCTTAAACTATGCTTTTTAATGCTTAAGTGTGCTCAATCTCTGTCAATCATCTATTTAAACAAACATCACATTAATACCACTCATGATCAGCAGTCATTTAAACCACACGAAGTTGCACTTAAAGAGTTGAATGAACAAGCTACGTGTTAAATGGGCGCTCGACTCCATGGCTAAAGTTCAGGCTAACAAAATTGGCTGGCAGCAACAGTTTCAAAAAGTCCAGTCTCTACAGTTTGAAAAAGTCCGCCATCCTACTGGCTGCCTCTCTGGTGTTTTAGACGTCTCATCTCTGTACAGGTTGCTGCAGTCACAAACAGGCAGGTGAGTGGCGTTTTCCTCGTGTTGTGTTTGTCTCTCTCCCTCTGGCCTGCTGCGACTGTGATGCTGTGCATCGCTTTTAACCATCCAGTCAGCGTACGTGGTGCTCGCCTTTTAGTTCCTTCCGGCTTGCATCTTTAACAGTCCATTCCCAGCTTACAGTCCATCTTTGTTTAATATTGTTTTAATTTCCTCTTCTTCCAAGTTTTTATTATTTGTGCCAGTTTGACTTGACGCAATGTTTCAAGCAGAGGGAAGAGAATGGAGTAAGACTTTATGCTAGCAGTCACTGTGACACAAAAAAACCATGACTGTATAAGAAAGCAACATCTTGTGAGAGGAAATTGTTTTTCCAAGATATCTGGAAAATGTGACACTCCAGGATATAATTCTGCATTACTGACCAGTTACTCCACGTTGCCCCTACCCATTCACAGTGCTCTGCACTATATTGTGAAGAATTTGCACTGTTCTTCAATGACAACATCAGTTCAATTAGAACCAGCATTGCTAATCTCATTGAAAACACAGGTGCCTTGTGTTTAATTCTATAAACGGGCCAACATCTCTATAAAAATGGACATTTATTCAAGTGCTTTCAAAACAGCAGATGTGAAATCCCTAAGGAAACTTAAAATAAAAAGGTAGTGACCAATTATGGGCAAATATCTAACAGTCATTATGAGAGTTAGATACTTGAAATGCTAGTGCAAATTAAGTCTGTAATAAATAAAAAATAATATCCTTAAAGCAAAACTATACAACATTTTTGGCTCAAGTTGTCATTATGTTGTATAATCTGAATAACGTGTGAGAAAAATCAGAGTATTCACTGCTAAATTGGTCTCCAATAAGCCCTGTTTTTACCGTGGTATTGTCTTTGCCACTGGGATAAGGGTTCCACAGAAAGAAGAAAAAACAGTGACGCTCTCTGCACTCTTTGTCCTAATTTGCAGGTCTATGCTGTACCTCTGAACAACAAGTGTTGTCAGTATGAGTCGATCAGATGTTCGGCCTTACGCTCCGACTCGCCAACAACAGTGTCTGCAAATGACACCGTCAGTTGGCTAGAGCTTGAGCTGAGCTGGACCAGTTTACTCCACTGCAACTTTCCCTGCAACTGTTTCGTCTCAGTTCAAACTCAACTTAAAAGTGAGAGCGACAGCAAATGAAATAAAGCACAAATCGGCACAAAAGGCTGCAGCTGATTTGATTTCCAACGAGTCTCATGCTACAGCTACATTAGCTTGCTAGCTCATTTGTATAAGTTATCTACTGCAGCTTTAAGCAATGGCAAGGGGAGTGGGGGTGCTGTGGCACCCTCTGCTTTTCCTGTAGTGGATTGTTTAAATTCAGTGACTATTGTATTGCATTATTATGTAAGTGCCATTTAAAGCATGCATGTGGAACTGGCAGAGTAATATTATGCATGGGATTTTACCCTCACTCATTTCTTTATTTGGAGGCTACAAGTGGGGACAGAAGCTCTCCAATATATTCCAGTGATTCCTCTTTTTTCTAAATTATCAAACAGACTCTCTGCGATGAATATGATTCAAAGTGCAGTTAGATTGCTGTTAGACCACCTGTTTAGTTTGTTACAGGTGCCACTCTGTATGAGTACAAAGTCGGAGAGCAAAAGCATTTGTTACTACATACAAATATTGTTTTTCAAACGTTAAACACCAACAAAAATGGAGTGATGCAGAATATTCGTTAGATAAAAATATTAGTGCTGTCAAAGTAAACGCGTTAATGTTAACGCACATGTGCGTTAACGCACATTAATTTTAATGTAGTTAATTTTTTAAAAGTGCAATTAACCTGTGCACATTCTGTCAAGGGCTACGCAAAAACACTGATTCATCAATGCATTGCAATTAATTTTCTCCTAATAAACCCCCAACCCTAATCCTGCTAGCTCACAAATGAGCAGTTGATGTTTGCAATTAAGTTAAAGTGAGCTAAAAATTGAGTCAACATTTCAATTTATGTTACGAACTAAGACACCACTTAATTACTTTACCCTTAATGTTACTCCTTCTCCATCGTCTCTCCAACACAGTTTTCCTGCAGGTTCAGCTTCACTGACGCAACGGTTAGCAAGCTAAATAATTTTAATAGTTTGTTTGCCCACCAACATCATCGTACTTCCCCCCAGTAATGATGATCTCTGACTGGCATTTCAGCATTTCTGTCTGCAGTCATCATGAAAAGCACATGGCTAATTTGCATATAAGCCAGCACAGAGTGCTCAATAAAATACATGTCACAGTTTCTTTGATTTGGATTGCTGCAATACTAATAAACATACATTTGCATAAAGCAAGTATATTTTGTTTTTAGTTTTTTTTTAAAGTTTTTATTAACTGACAATTTAAAAAGGTGCGATTAATTTGCGATTAATCACGCGTTAACTATGGAAATCATGCGATTAATCTCGATTAAAAATTCTAATCGATTGACAGCACTAATTTTAATCGATTGACAGCACTAATGTGTGTGTGTGTGT
>JAQFJB010036945.1:0-20289 GCA_029874875.1 Naso minor
CAGAGGTTCATAAAGGGATTTGGCGGTGTATTGTGTTGAAATTTCGGATCAAGTCGCAAGTTTACTTTCACTTTCGCCAAGTTACCCACTGGAGCTTTAATGTAAATAAAAAGAATGATTCAATGGATTATGAAAACCTTACTTATATATAGAGGTGGGAGATAACTAATTACATTTTCTTGTGTTACAGTAATTGAGTAGTTTTTTGTGTACTTGTACTTTTTTAAGTAGTTTTTAAAATCTGCAATTTTACTTAAGTAGGTTTTGTTTTAAGTATTGTGCTTCACTGCATTTTAAATTACATCCATTACTGAGTAAAAATAATAGGTTGAAACAATGAGTTTCTCCAAGTTTTCTATGTACTGGTGCTGCGACTGCATGTCAGTAACTGTCCATCTGATTAGCTCTCGCTGAGTAACTGCAGCGCCAGAAGGTGAACAACACTCACCTTCTGGCGCTGCAGTGGCCAGAAGGTGAACAACACCCATTCCATGCACAGTCACACACGTGTGCAACTGTGCATGGAATGGGATGAAGATGGAGAGACACTGTGCACCCCCCAAAAAAGGTAACTAAGTAATTTTTACTCTGAGTACATTTTATAGGGATAGTTCACCCAAAAATGAAAATTAATTAATTATCTACTCACCCTAATGCTGATTGAAAGGTGGGTGAAAAGTTTTTTAGTACACAAAACATGGCTGGAGTTTCACAGGAAAAATGTGTTGCAGTCATCTCCCAAACAATGGAAACAAATGGTGACAAAGTTTCAAACATTAAAAAAAAACATAATAAAACCATAAAATGTCTCCATGCTGCTCATCCAAAGTAATCCAAGTGTCCTGAAGCCCCAACATGCCGAGTCGTTGGTGTGTGCGCGAGCAAACATACACGTGTCTCCCTTCTTAGGAGCTACAGGCTACAGTGAACAGAGAGGCTAAAAACATATATATATATATGTATATATTGATATGAACTGAAAATTCATGAAACCTGGTGTTATTACAAATCTTGGTCCCATCCACTCCCACTGATTTGTTTTTGTTTGTTTTTTTCTGTTCCATTCTAATCTCATGATGTATAGTGAGTTCAATTCCCATCCCATCAGGAAAAAAATAGTTTAGCCTCTCTGTACACAATATTGACTAAATTAGTATTCTTTTTTTCCCTGAAGTCAGGTTTCAGTTTGTTAACTAAAATGATTTTCATATCAAGTTTTAGTTTTTATGCAGGCCTAGTTTATGTTAAATGTAATGATCCTATTTTATGTAATAAACATTTTGGCATGGAAAATGTTTAAAAACACAACTGCAGACACCTTTTCATATGCTAAAGTTACTGAGTACCTAAGGACACATTGAATGTCATACATTCAAAATACTAACATCAGCTGTTTCCTTGTCAAAAGGATAACTGTGTATACTCAATTGTGAATCTATCTTAAAAAAGAAATAAAGTCAACACATGGAAGAATACTTTATTCAACCAACACTAAACACAGATGCATGTTTGTTTTTGTTCACTTGTGAAATATATTTTCATGCAGTTAATCCAAAACTGAGCCACTGTCTCATGTTAATGTAGGACGGCTGCTGAATCTTCAGTACTTTGTAAATTTCAGAATGATTTTCTCGTTTGCACTAGGAATGTAACATCCAATACCTGCAAAGAAGATCCAAATAGTGTATTATAATTTGATGCACTGTAAAAGACTGATAAACATCTTCATAGTGTACTTACCAACATCAAGTGGTGTAACTGTGCCATCTTGTGTCTGCTTCAGTAATTGCCAGTATGTTTGGTCCTTGTCATTTCCAGCCACACCATTTACACTCTCCAAGTAGGGGCCATAATTTTGATTGTCGCTGTAGGTGAACCTGCAGGAACAAATAGAAGAACAATCAGTGCCTGCCAAATAAGAGATAGTACTCAGCAGCAGAGAGTCCCCAGGAAACTGATTAACTCGCACTGAAACTTCTGTTTGGGCTTTAGGGGAGGGGCTGAGTACATTTGCTGTAAATGGGTTGCACTTGTGCGATTTACAACACAAGACAGAATGTGAGTAAACACTGATAGACTCATGGTGCAGAATCAAATTGTTTTCTCTCGATTACGTGGGAAGGCAAAATCAAAACTCAAACTGAAATTCCATTAATTGTCCAGCCCTACCTCCTGCATAAAACCAAGACTTGGTAAAATACCAGCCAATACTTTTGAACAATTATGTTGCTTGTCAGTTGTTTCTTGATGTTACAAACAAGTGTACCCACTAGGGTCTTCAAGTATAGACAGAAATCCCTGAACTGCATGACATTTTTGAAATTTTTTTGACACATTAATGGGTGTCATTGTATAGAATGACTTGTCTACTGAAGTGGCTAATGTGCAACCACACCATAAAAACCCACTCATACTAGAAAATTGTTGTGAATAGCTGTGCGGTAACCACAATGCATGAAAGGTGCAGTATAGGTCACAGTTGGTCAGTCCATAAAAACTGCATCTTTACCAAAGTCAGGTTCTCATGTTTCACCCTCACCTGCAGGCTATAGCCAGCCAAATCCCAGAGCTAGATTCCGAAGCCCCTATCTTACTTCTACTTGGTAGGGACATTATCAGGATACATAAAGTGCGGAAACAGATCAATGGACCGCATGATGCTCCCTACACGCATCAGATAGATTTGGGGTGGGTCATGGTTGGAGACGTCTGCATAGGAAAGGTCCACAAGCCGGATAAGACTGTTAACACCTTCTTTACAAACACCCTTGAAAATGGTCGGCCATCACTTTTCAAGCCACATCCTAACCTCTATGATGTGAGAGAAAGGTTCAATGACACCCACATGTCAGGTCTCCATTCAGCTGTACACACACACTCACCTGGAGAAGACAACAAAAAGCATGTTAGGCCGCACGTGTTTGAGAAGACAAAGGATGATGAGAAGTTGGCTCCTTCTACTGAAGATGCCATTTTCCTTGATATCATGGAGAAGAGCATGCACAAGGATCATGAGAACAATTGGGTTGCTCCTCTTCCTTTCAGACCACAGAGACGTTGTCTACCCAATAACAAAGCGCAGACACTGCAGTGCTTCAAGTCTCTGAAACATTCCTTCAGTAGGAAGGAAAATGAAAGATCATTTCTTTGAATATGTGGAGAAAATCTTTGAGAGGGGACATGCAGAGGTAGCTCCTTCACTAAAGGAAGGAGAGGAATGTTGGTACTTACCTCTGTTTGGGGTATACCACCCAAAGAAACCTGGCCAAATCAGGGTCATTTTGACTCAAGCTCTCAGTATAATGGGGGCTCTCTCAATGACATCCTTTTGACTGGACCAGATTCAAACAACAGCCTCCGCGGAGTTCTCTTCCGCTTCAGGAAAGAGGCTGTTGCTATTACAGCAGATGTACAACACATGTTTCACTGCTTTCTTGTTCAGCCTGAAGACAGGAACTTCCTGCGCTTCTTCTGGTACAAAGATAACAACCCTCATGAGGAAGTTATTGAGTACCAGATGAAGGTTCACATCTTTGGCAACAGCCCTTCACCGACCGTGGCAATTTCTGGCCTCAGGCGAGCAGCACAGGAGGGAGAGTCAGAGTATGGAAAGGATGCTTGAGAATATGTACACAGCAAAATCGGGAGTGTTAATTCAACTCCCACAGTGTTAATTTTAACACTTTTTCTGAGTTTATATAGTTCTCACGGATTTTGAGTTAAAATTACACTTTGCAAAGTGTTAATATTTTAACACTTTAATAGTGTTAAAATTTGACACTCTTGGTGTTATTTTATTGACACCACATAAGTGCACTTTTTAACTCAATTGTGTTATTCCCCTTCACTCTTGAGTGTTAATTTTTAACAATATAGTGTTATTTTATGACACATTTTAAGTGATTTTAACACTAAAATTGTGTTATTTCCTTTCACTGTGAGTGTTAATTTTTTAACCCTAAAATGGTGTTATTTACTTTCACTATGAGTGTTAATTTCAACATGCAGTGTTATTTCATTAAAGTGTATTTAACCCTAAAAACATGTTATTGCCTTTCTCTAGTTTAACATTGATACATAACATACAAGTCACCAAATCTGAAATGTTGTCATCTGCTAGGATACAGAAAGTTATCAAGTTTAAATGTGTGACCAGCAAAGTGATCAAGTAACAACATCAAACATATATACACATCTTTTTTTATTCAAAAAAATAAACTTCCCAGCACCACATGAATTAGCACAATAAGATCAGGCACAAGTTAAACATTTACAAAGAAAATAATGGCACAATATATTGGCTCTCATCTCCACCATAAGCACTTTGTAAATCAAAGGGCTTATAAATCACAAGGCTGTCTGCTTTAACAACATCTTTGTCATTACTTTCAAATACTTTGTAAGCATGAAAATGTTCATTGAAATGGTCAACCACAAGTTTGTTTACAAGGAAGCAGATAACACTGTCAACAACAATAATTTTTTCAATTCTGCAAAACACAGGCATGTCATGTTCAATCTCACTGCAAATTATTAGTCCTGCCCTGTACTCTGTCCCACTGATTGTAACCCAGTTAGTTGCATGGATGTCTTGCGATACAGACTGAACATGCAAAGCTCGAGCCAACACATCTCCATAGTCCTCATTGTCCACATTAATATATTTCATTGGTCCGTACTCAATACATTTTGAATGTGATGTCTCCCAATGACATGCAATAGACATTTGATGCTTTTTTGCAAGGGATTTTGTGATGTTTTTGAAGTTTTTCAGAGTATTTTTGAAAACACGGTGTTTTGCCTCAAATCGCATGCTCCACATATGTATAAGTGGTCCAATTTTCCGGATACAAGACGGGTAATGGATCATGAAGTGATGTTTCGGGATCAGGTTTCTATCAGAATACAGTGCTTTGAACAACTCATGGTGTTCCATTATCAAATGCTTGAGAAGTACAGTCATACCAAGTGTAACAGATGGAGAAAATATGATGTTAATTATCTGCAGCAAAAGCAGCAGCAAAAACCAGTTTTGATTTCCTTCTGGTACAATGTCACCAAAAAGCAGAGGAATGTTTCTTACAAGACAAAGGGTCTGAATGGAATTGAGCCCTATATTATTGCCACTACTGTCCAAGTTAATCCTTGTAGGTCGATTTTTGCGCTCCACATACCCATAGTCGAAGGCATAAATTCTAGACAACAGGTCAGGTTTCGACAAAACATTTTCTGAAAGATATTCAAACAGTAACTTCAGCTCAAACTGAGCCACGCCCTCAAGAATGTCATGCATAATGTCCAAAGAAAAATTATGACTGACATGAAAGAACTGCAGGCTGTTAAGACTCGAGTTCTTTTTTAAACCAAACAGATAACTTCTGTGGGTCTGACTGCAACTCATTGCAGTGCATTTCAAAAAGTTCCTTTCCACGCAAGATTATCTTGGGGTCATCCTCATTGTGAATGATCTGGGCATCATCTTTTTCTATCAAACATAAACGACAAAAATAACGCCCACTGAAAGACTCTGTAAATCCTAGAATAGCGTGCATACCCAAGTTGTCCCCAGTTATCTGGCATATGGTGCCATGGACTTTTTCAGCAGAAAATGGCAAATCAAGGCCACAACTCTCAAGTGTTTTGATGTCATTAATCAGTGGCTCTAGAATAGGATCAAAGCCATATTTTTTCAAATCTTCAGTGTGAAACAATGCGACCAAATGAATATTCATCAAGGCAGAGTTGAATTTTGGTGGCAGATTTCTGAGCACAAAATACAGAGCACCCATTTTGTGAACACCACGTTTGGAACCCAGTGGGTTAGCGGTCTCAAAGTCATCATAGAACAACTGAATTTGTAAAGAATTCTGGTGCTTAGAGAACAACGGATGTGTCTTAGAATAACTTCCATCACAAAAGTCTTTGTATCTGTCAGGTCTTGATATACAAGTTTCCCCAAGCAGTTTACAAATATCAGCATTTTGACACATGAATTTTATCGTTTCCAGAATCGGTATGTAAACGAATGTATCGTTCACTGGGACTTGATCATAAGTACCTGTTTGTTTGTTTCGCCTTGTATCAAATCTAATTCCTAGAAATTTTTCGACTGGCTCCACAACACCCCATTTCTTGTTGAAATAATTTAACCTTTTACTTTCAGTATTGAAGTTAATAAATGGGTTTTCAAAAGCATCCAGATCTTTTTCCAATGCAACTCTTACAGGATTATCTTTAGGCACAGCAGACAGTACTTGCTGCGTAACCTGAGAGTGCAGTCCACTAGCAAGTTCTTCCAAATCACCAACAACTGATGAAATGACACTATTTGCGATGCCACTGCCTTGCAGTTTAGCAATAATTGAAGCACAAATATTTTCTGTGTTCTTTGTTTCTTTGACCTGATCCATTGTCCTCAGAACACTCAGGCTCTGGGTTCTGCATGCCACTTGTTCCAGCAACTTCTGAGTTATCTTGGAGCATGTGGAAATTAGTTTGAAATGATTCTGGCATTGCTGCATCTCCACTTTGACTAGAGTCCTTCTCTTGAGAACTAAGTAAATGTTTTCTGAAACCTGAATATGTTGAAAACTGGCGTCTCCAACGATCTTGTGCACAAACTAACTTAAACCTGGTGCTAGGATAAAAACTGTAATCAAGTCTTAGATGAGAGATCAATGACTGGCAGAGATCATGCACAGCCTGACAAATGAAACACTTAAACATTTCAGTACTTCAGTTGAAGACTTTAGCACGAAACTCAAGAACTCTGGGAGACTCATTTGTTGTTGCTACATCAATATTGTAGACTGTTTGCATGAAGGTGAAGAGCTGGCCCAGGTACTCATCGTATGACAGGTTGAACACGTAGTGGGATTTAAACAGTTCATCAAACGCACCCAACGAGCTAGTGGCTTGGCAGGGGATGAGCTGTTTGTCCACAACAATGTAGTGTGTGTCAATCTGTTCCTGGTTCGACCAACAGCAAGGATGTATGGTTGTCTGCCCTCTCTTCCACGAAGGTGTTCATCCAAGCTGCAGCATGACTGAAAGCAGAAAGATAACATGAACACCTTCCACTGTCTGAATATGTACACAAGAAAAGTTGAGTTGTTAAGCAAGCCATGACAGTGTGTGTGTGTGCGTGTGTGTGCGTGTGTGTGTGTGCGTGCGTGCGTGTGCACGCGCGTGCGTGTGAGAGAGACGGTCAACGTGAAGACATTCAGTCTAGTTCTTTTGTTTGACTGTGCCTTAATAGTTCAGGCACAGTTAAGTTAATACATATAAAAAAAACGGATAAAAGAAAAAAGACGTGCATACCTTGTGAAAGTGGACCATTTTGTCCACTGCATCACTGGGGCTTATCTTGGTCCTTTTCCGTCCAGCTGTGGGTGGCAGGAGATGGAGAAGGAGCAACAGAGAAGCCATGTCACTGTCCCAGGCTATCAGGAGGAAAAAAATGGTGAAACAAATTAGTATCAAGTTAGAATGCACATATAATTAAAATCAAATCATTAACTTACTGGTGTCATCGTTCTCTGTCAGTTTCTCAGCAGCTTTTAGAAGTCGGCCCAGCTCAGCTGAGTGAGTCAGGTGTTTGGCCTCATTGATAACCTTGGGCTTGAAAGTTGTGTCCCACTTCTCAAGCATCTTGGAGGCTGTTTCACCTCCAAACAGCAAAAGGAAGTCTTGATTCAGCTGTTGATCACATAAGCATACAAATACAAAACATTTAAGTATTGCACATAGATTCAAGCAAAAAACCACAAGTGTAAATAAATGAAATTGACAACTCACCAGCCCTTTAACATCTAAAAAACGTGGAAATGTTTTAAAGACATCCGTGGTTCTCTGCGGGTCATGGACTAGGTCTTGGCGATATTGAAAGGACATTCTCATCTTCTGAAACACACTTGCTTCATCCTGAGAGTGAATGAGAAATGATATAGCTTCTCTGCAGGCATCTCCATCAAGCTGCTCAGGCAAAGTGGCTGCCAGTCTTCTGCGCTTTGGTCCTTGTGCTTGAGTCACTGTAGCCGTCTTGGCTGGTCTTTTTCCTGTATTCCTCGACATAGTCTTAAGGCGCCATGCTAAATAGCCAGTGCCTTTCTCCGCATCATAGAAGTGCTCCTGTTAAGATATTTATAAATCATTACAAAAGTCTTATCATTTAAAAAAAAGTAGTGCAGTATTAACAGTATTAATAAAAGGATAATCACTTTAAATTAGGTGTGCCATTTTCTAATTTATGTGTCCTATTGAGTGAACTCATTCTGATTGCAAAACAGAGCAGAGTGGAACTCTGTAGCAATAGTTGAAAGTGTGGCTCAAGTTTAAACTATTTTTTTAAGACTTAAGTGGTGTCAATCTTTTTATTTATTTAACAAATACCAGAAGGTAAGAATGTCAACACTATACAACTATTGATAAACTGTCATCAGCAATAATTTGAATTAAAATCCCAAAACCACTGTCAGTAAAACCAGTGTGTTATCTGGAAGTAATCTTTTTTTAATATATATATATATATATACACACATACACACAACACATGACTTACATATCCTTTTGGGGAAAAGGGATCCTTTAGTAAAGGGAAGAGTGTTATAATTCCCAGAGCATACTTCTCCTTATGTTTACGGGAAGGCATCCTCCTTTAGAAACAACAACAATCCAAATCAGTCACCCACTTGCTATATTAATTCAATGCAATGTATTTTGAAAATCCAATATAATCTTTGTTAATTTGTTACAATCTAACAATTCACTTTGTACTCACCCATGGCTCTCAGTCATATGGCTAGCCAGTATGTTGACAAGCTGTCTCCGGGTGCGGTGAGTGAGTGACTTTTATGCCCTTTACTCTTCGATGACATCCTCACCCCCAGGTTTGCAAAGCAAGGCATTTTTTACCATCTATTTGTGAGAGAGAAAATAAAAAAGTTTTCAGTGTACCAATCAGTCTTTTAGGATAACATCATTTTAACAATATCCACAAGTTTCTTTAGAACGCTATGGGCAAAACCGGAAGCCAGTTTTGCCGGTTTGGTGGAATTGTACGTTTACGTTTCCAAGGTTTTCAGTCGTTGTCATAGTTGCCGTAAACGCATGGATCTATTAATGCTGGCTTTTAACACGGATGTCAATTTGTGTGATATCCACTGTTAAAAGCTGGTGTAATGATCCATGCGTTTTACAGATTTTCATTGAAGAAAAAAAAAAAAAAAAGAGAAATACATGCATTTACCGCGACTACCGAAACCATGGAAACGTAAACATAAAATTCCACCGGAAGAGCAAAACCGGCAAAACAGGCACGTTTTTTGACGTTCGGAAAAAGGTGGATACCACAAGATTAAGAGTAAAAGTTAAAATCACTGGATAGCTGATTATGCAAGCACAATATGATTTGTGAGCAAACATGTTTCTTATCCAAGTACAGAGATATTAGCAAAACCTAGGAATTCTAAATGTCAAAAATACTCTGATGAGAAACTGATTTAGACACTTGATGATCAACAATGTAAATTACATCTGCTGCCCTTCAGTACCTCTTTTGCAGCCTCTGACTCAGAGACCTCTGTGGTTGGCCTGGGTATGACTTGGCTGGATGTACGTCTGCCTATGGGAGTCCCATGTTCTATTCGACTGGAGTGGTCATTGTCATTTGAAGAAAGTGATGTGTTGGTATCCGTGAGGGAGGTTGATGTGGAATTATCTAAAGGAGAAAAGTCTAAAAGAAATACAAACATTACTGTGACATGCCTGAAATCTAGCATTTGGTGGTTTCCCAGACACCTGTCAAACAAAGCTGTTTTTGCAATTAGATACAGATCTTTCTTTTAGATAATTTTTGATAATCTACTTTGTTGTAGTAGTCAAGGCAGAGACATGTCCTATCAACTGATATTTGTGAAGCAGAAAAACCTTGAACATTGATTAAAACTGATTTTATACTGTATACCTTCCTCTGAAATTCCATCTTGTGTTGCTGGACTTGGACCAGGATCAATCTGTATCTCAAGAATGATGTCTTGCTCCGGTGTCTGATCTGGGTAGTAAGGGTTAATAGATTTCAGGTGATCAGAATCAAGTTACAAAAAAATAACTACATGACTATTAAAATATGAGATAAAAGAATACAGTTAGATTATAAAGCATTATTGATTTATGGATAACAAATGTACCTACCTGCATCAGGAATTTTGTCACGTACTGTCAGGCATAAATCTGGACTGGCCTCTATCAGTTCAGAAAAGATGTCTTCCTCGACTACTGTGTTGGTTTCATCAAAAGCATCAAGTTCGGTAGCATCAGGAAGCCCAAACTTGTATTTGACTGTAAGATAACCATGAAAACAGGTCTAAAATTAATACCCAAACTGAAAACCAAAATAGCCATTCTAAATACATAAATCCTTGTGTTTTGTGAAGGTAACTTTAAGATGACCACTCACCTTGAGCAATGAAATCCAAAAAGGTGAACCCTGACAGTAACCGGATGTACTTCTTGGTATTCTGGTACTTCACCTTGAGCAGCATTGTCACATCTTTAGACTGCACTTTGTAGAATAAGTGGAGAAATGTGGCTGTTATTGATGCAACAAACAGTACTCTAGCAAAACAAACTTTGTGAAGTGTAACATGTTTTAACATCCAGAATGGAGCAGGGCAAATATGTCCACTGTGACTCGGTTCTTTACTTTATGAACTAGGGAAACAGAGTCACCACATCACGTCAAAGGACACTAAATCTCATCTCATCTGCCTGGTGGAAAAAAAAAACTACCGCGGCTATGTCTTGTTACATTACTGCTCAACGGTCAGGCCAATATCAACACCTGTGTGAGTTAAGTGGCGGTCAGGCGGCCACGCCGGGCCTACCCCCCCCTCAAAGAAAAAGGAAAAAGAAAAGAGAATTTGCATGATTTACGAAGGTCTCATTTTCATGTCGAAAATCCCGGAAAAATCGCGTGTCTGGTAACTTATTTGTGTGTTTGTTTTGAGTGATAGCCGAGTGAGTGATGTCCGAGCCTGATTAAAACAGAGACAAAACTACTACGACGCCACCACCCCTCCCCCACATGCAGTTTTACCCTTTGATAAAACATTGCAGTTTAAGGCTAGTTAATCGACCTCAAGTCACCTTTACACATTTAAAAACATTTATTTTAGCTTCGCGTTTGATATTTGGCCGGATAGATAGTTACCACTGGATAACTTTGTCACTCTTTGCCAGCACATGTTAATTTAATTAATATATAGCCTGCCTCAACCAGTTTCAATGACAATTAAGTGCTTTACACCCCATGATATGTTATTATCACGACTTCATACAGCAATTACCATCCTGTAGACGTAAATATATTCGGTTCTTACCTTCTTTGAGCCACAATCCACACGACTTTTTTCTTTGCCGTCCTCTCCGTTCTCCAACCGACGTCGAGTGAAAAAGGCGCGCTGCGCACGTCCAAACAGGATGTTGTGATCAACTCCGCCAGGAGTGAATGTAACTCAGTCACAGGTGTAAACAATTAACTCGCTTAATTGACAACGCTCGCAGAGCTTTTTTATCACTACAAGTGTTAAAACAACACCAAAATCAACACCCACCAACTCAAAATTATTAACACTGAAAAAACAACACTACAGATTTTGCTGTGTAGACGGCACTGGTATAGCAGCCTGTTGTTTTTTGTTTTAATGCTGGGCGATTGACTGATTGTGTTCTAAGGCTTGAATGGCCGCCTTACAAGTCCTGTATGTGTGTGTGTGTGAGAGTGAACATGTACAGTAGTGGAAAAAAGTTTTTAAAAATGTCCACAAGGCTCAGTCGGTAGAGCAAGCGCCCCATATACAGAGGCTATGTCCTCGCGCAGCGGACCCGGGTTCGATTCCACCTGTGGGTCCTTTGCTGCGTGTCATTCCCCTTCTCTCTGCCCTGTTTCCTGTCCACTCTTCAGCTGTCCTGTATATAAAGGCACAAAAAGCCCCAAAAAATATCTAAAAAAAAAAAAAAGAAATGCAGACATTGTTGGGACTTCTATGAGGGAGTAAGTGTTTGATGTCTAGAAGAGGCCCTCGCTGATATGGACTTGGGTGGTCATTGTTGGTGATGTGGCCGACAACTGTGGTGTCATCTGCAAACTTCACCATTAGGTTTAAAGGATGAATTCAGGGGCAGTCATGGGTGAAGTGGGCATAAAGGAGGGGGCTCAGAGCACAGCCTTTGGGGGCACCTGTGCCGAGGGACAGGGTGGAGGAGGTGTTGGTTGCCTAACCTAACAGGTCAGAAAGTCCAAGGTCCAGTTGCAGAGGGAGGGGTTGAGGCCAAGGAAAAGGAGTTTGGTGGTTAGCTTGGAGGAAATGATGGTGTTAAAGGTGTAGTTGTAATTAACCCTAATCCTGTGAACAGCATCCAGATGTGTGTACTGTTAAGTTCCAGGTAGGTCAGGGCAAAATGCAGGGCAGTTGTGGCATACGGTGTACCTTTTTCAATGGTATGCAAACTGGTGTGGGGATAGTGTTTTTGATTTGGCCAGGACCAGTCTTTCAAAGCACTTTCAAAGCACATGGCAATGGTGGTGAGTGCTATGGGTCAGTAGTCATCTAGACTGGGGTGATGATTTCTTGGGAACAGGGATAATAGTGGTGGTCTTGAGGCATGCTGGGACTCTGGATTGAATATCTAAGTTAAGACACCTGCCAGTTGGTTGGGGCATTCTTGGAGCACCCATCCCGTTATGCTATCCAGGCCAGCAGTCTTCCGTGTGTTCACTCTGCACAGTGATTCTCTGACCTCTGTGATAGTTAGATAGACAGTTAGACCTGATTTCTGAATTTAGTCAGTCTGGAAGAGGGGAATCATGGACAATGGGGCTGGTGTTGGAGTTCTTATAATCCGTGATAAACTGGATTTTTTGTCACGTGTGCCAGGGATCAGAGTTATGAAAGTGGCCCTCTATTTGCAGGGAATAGTTGTGCTTGGCCGTTCGGATGCCTTTTTTGAGGTTGCCTCTGACTGCAATGTAGGCCCTTCCTGACTTGAAAGCTACGTCATGGGCTTTCAGCAGCAGGGTTTTTGGTTCAGAAAGGTGCAGATGGATTTTTTTATTGTGACTGTTTCAGTGCAAAAATTTATGCAGGATAACACAGCAGATGTCTGTTCATTAACGTCTATGTGAGAGCCATGGGTGGCTGAGCATGCAAAAATACTCCAGTCTGTTGTCAAAACAGTCTTTTAGTTCAGAGACGCCTCCCTCTGGCCAAACAGGCAGGGGACCAGTAGCAGGCAGAGGAGGTCAGACTGCCCAATGTGGGGGAGGGGGAACCCTTGTAAGAGTCCTTGATATCACTGTAGAAATGGTCCAGGGTGTTTTGCCTTCTTGTGGGGCAGGGAGCATGTTGATGAAATTTGGGTAATGCAGTCCTGAGATTGGTATGGTTGAAATCACCACCTATGACTGCCCAGGTGTTTGGTGTGATATCTGCTGATGGTGCAGTGCAGCTGCTTAAGTGCCACCTTAGCATTAGCATGTCAGGGGATGTAAGCAGCAGCAATGGTAATGGCTTTTAGCTCCTTTTGCAGGGAAAAAGGCCTCCACTGAATCATAAGAGGCTCAAGATCAGCAGACCAGTGTCTTTCAGTGATCTTTGAATAATTGCACCAATAGTTATTCACATAAATACTCAAACCTCTTCCTCAGGTCTTGCCTGAGTCCACTGTCCTACCGACACGGACGGGTATGCGGCCCATTAGCTTGATAGCTGAGTCGATTATGTTGCTGTTGAGCCAGGTCTCTATGAACAATAGCAGTTTCTCAGTCTCCTCTGAGAGGATAGCCCGAGTCTGATCTCGTCCAGTTTGTTGGCCAACGATCTGACATTAGCCATGACAATGCTGGGGAGGGAAACTTTGATGGGAGCGCTGCTTAGCTTAGCATGCAGCCCAGCCCGCTTCACCCTCTTTTGTTTACACCCCAATGGTGGCAGTGCTGCCACTGCGAGACCCGTGAATGGACAATAACGATGGGGAAATTATCTGTGATGGTAGTGGGGAGCGAGTAGTCAGTTCTCAGGTTTAGCAGTTCCTGTTGGCTGTAGGATCAGTTCGTGTGTCCTAAACTTATAAAAAGACCTAAAAATAATGACGAAAACAAAGCACTGAGTTGGGAGCAGCAGTAGACACTGCACTGTGCACCCCCCATCTTAGATTCATGCATTTGCTTGTTTTTTTTTCTGCATTTCCTTGAATATCCTGATGAGGTCTGAGATTTAGGAACTCACTTTAAAGGTTGGTAGTGGCTTTCAGGTTTTACAGCCTGTAATTTCCTCTGTCATCAGAAAAACCAATTTCTGAAGTGATTTAAGATGGTATATTTCCTTGTCCAGAGGTGAATATCTAAAGTTGCTTGAGTTCGTTTATTCAAAAGAAAAGAGAAAGAAGTGCATGATTATAATCATTTAAATCATATTTTTAACCTGACTACAGTACATAAAGTGGTCAGATACTTCACACTTGAAACGCAGCATATGTTTTACTATTTCAGAAGGGTAAATCTAACTCTTACAATTATAAGCCTTTATCCAAACTTAAGGTTTGGCAAAGGTTTTGGAATACTTGTTAATTAAAAATGTTTTTTAAGACTGTCACTGCTACAGTGAAGGTCTTAAATGACATCATAAATACAAGTGACTCAAAAGAACACTGTCCTAGACATCGAAGACGACGCCCTTATATATAGTTCCTTATCTCCAGCAAGTGCAATTAAGAAACTGCAAACTGCTTGTTTACACGTTGTTCAGAGGAATTTGAGACTTTTACTAAATATTGACAAAATATGTCTGCATAATTTACAGTGGCGGGTGGAGGGGTCAGTTTTGATTCGCCTCCAGATGTGGTATCAAAGCTGCATCAGAGGCGAGCCAGTGTTTTTGTAAATGGGTAAGCCTGCAGGCAGGGTAAGGGATGGGGCATTATAATGATGTATTTTGTGTGTGACTCACAACTGAGGGGTTTAAAAAAACAGCTGGCAGTGGTGAGCAGGTAATACAAGGAAGTAATATTGATAAATTTGTCCAGCTTAGTCCTGATAACACCAACACGTTGCTCAAATGAATCATTGTTTGCATCATGTTGCACACCTTGAACAGTAACTTTGCTTACGTCTGTAGAATTTGCACGGCCAACAAAAGCACAACAACCAGTTCACTTGCCATTGTTTTTTGGAAAACTCCTCATCTTCTTTATTTTGAAAAGTCGCTGCCCGGCACATGATTTATAAGCAAACTAAATGCTGACACTATTGTGTTAAATGCCACGCTGGTCACATCCCCTTTTACTGCAGTGCTGGCTCACTGTGTAAAATGACACACAGGCGCGGCTTAAAGCCGGCGCTGCTCAGTTCAGTGGAAATTAACAAAGGCAGACAATTGGCAAGTCTTCAACATGGCGCTGATGCTGAGTGTGTAAAAAAAAGGGCTAATTTGGATTTAAGCAGATGATACCATCTCCACTGCCCTCCACTCAGTCCTCACACACCGTAAAGGTAACAACACCTGTACCAGAATGTTGTTTGTTCATTTCAGCTCAGAATTAAACTCAATTTCCCTCATGAAACTGACAGGTGAACATCAGTGAAGCTAAGGTAGAAGGGTTGAACAGAATAAGGTCCCCAAAAATCAACAAAAACAACAACCGGTCATGGACTTCATGGTTAAAAAAAATAAAATTTAAAAAAAATAAGACGAAGATGACAAAATTTTGTGCCAAGTTCCTGTAAACTCTTTACAGGGAGGTAATAGAAATAATTTTGACAGGAAACATTACAAACTGGCGAAGGAAGTATATTGATGAGGATGTTGGTTTTTTTTTTTTTTTTTACCTGCCTCATGTATTCTCATATTTTTTCATTTATTTGTTTATTAATTTGTTTATTTTGCTCTGTGTTAGTGTGCCTTACATAGTTTGTGTTCGTACATGGTTTAAATAATAATAAATAATAATAAATAATGATTATACTGATTTTATCTCTATTGTTTTCATCATCATTACTACCATTACCATAGGCCTATTAATGGTGATGAGGGTGGTGGTAATGGTAATAATAATATTAAATAAATAATAAATTTAATATAACTAACTAACTAACTGAGCGTGATCCAATTTTTCTAACTGCAAAGCTAGGAATGCTAAGGATGCACAAAAAATCGGGACAGATTGAATGCAGAGTGTGTTTTGTACCTGGACAGAGTTGAGGTGGGAGTAGCCATCAAGCGGGAAACGAATAAGGTGTGTGGAGTCCTGGTTCCAGCTGGCGTTCAGGGAATCAGACATGACGTCTTTAACCTCAGGAAAAACCTCCTTAATCACGTCCCGTTGGGCGCTCACGCTGATACTCTCACCGAGCTCCGGAGCCACGTGTACCACGACACATTCACAGTCCAGACACACAGCCCGGCATTCCCGCTCAGTTTTCCAGTGCTCCAATTCAGCCTGCAGAGGAGCCAACTGGAAGAAACTGGCCTCTTCATACAGAAGGGAATATTCCTGCAAACACCCACACATACACACACACACACACACAGAATACACACCATATACATGAATACAAGGTCAGAAGCACAAACATATGGACAGAAGAAACAAGAACAGAAAAGACAGGCTCTTTAAAAAAACACAGATACGCACAAAAATACAAAGCACAAAACTTGACACTTTTCACAGAGATCAACCTGCAAAAAACACTTTTTTATAATTATTATCTCTAAATTAAACCTAATTCAGACTATGAAACTTGTCATGGTTCATCTAAGTCTCGACTTTTTTATGAGCTGTCAAGATTTTCTAAACCTTTTTGCCACCGCAATTTTGTGGTTTTAAGAGTCCTCACCCTTCTGCACTGGCATTTAAACAACTGAAATAAGGTTCCTAAACCCACAAAATGCCAAGCTGATGAGAATGATTTGTAATGTGTCATAGCTGTTTTACATGTGTTAACTGCGATCATTTATGTAATAACTAACTGCAATAACAACTTAATAATGTAACTTGGTTGTGTAAGTATATCTGGACATAGTTAACGGTAAAAATCACGGTCACCATAGAAATATCTTCACTCCCACTGTGACGTCCAGAAGGATCAGTCAGTCAGTAGGTCAGTGGGTGGATGGGCGGGTAGGTCTGTCTGTCTGTCTGTCTGTCAGTCTGAAATGACTTTAAACAATTTGGTAGTAATTTAAAAAAAAAAAAATTAAGTAGCTTCAGACTTTTTAAATAAGTAAATAAAATCAAGCAAATTTAATTAAAAAGTTACTATGTATGGATACATCAACTCTGTGAATTTGCAAGATTATCCTGCAGTAAAATTTGAGGGTCGCACGTACGCGACTAGTTGTAAAAAATACTCGCGCTGTCTCAAAAAATGTTCACAAAATGTCACAGTCTGGAGCCCTGCATAGTAGTTTCTGTGAGTAGTTTATAGTCTCAAGAGTCTCTGGACAAATAGGAGCAGTTAAATGCTTCCTCTAACAGACTTAACCGATCATTTATTTATTGGCATCGCTGTGTTTTAGGACTGTTCAGACACACTGCAGTTAGAAACTGTGGATGTACCTGATCAAAGCTTTAGACAGACACTCACTTTGAAGTCATCAGGGATAAGGAGTTTTGAGGTCCTGAGGAAGTTAAGTATGTAGCGGAACATGGGGCCATCTCGATCAATGAAGTAGTGCTGCTTTAGACTGTCCAACACTATGGGCTCCGTTCCATCGAACAGACGACCGATCCTGCCAGAAACAAGAGAGACACAGACAGGGAGGCCTCCTCATCAAATACCAACCTAATTTGGCAGGGGCTGACACCTAAGACCTGAAATATACTGCAGTAGCTGAAAGTTCAGACCTTGCTGACAGATTAAAAAAAGTACACTGAGCCAATTTTTAACTGTATTTTAATGCAGCCCTTACCTCTCTCGCATTATGACATCAGTCAATGTTGGGAGTAATCTACTTTTCCTGTCTCTGTCTGGGAGTGCCACTATGACTGTGTCTGCTAACAGAAGTGAAAACTGCTAAAAAGCTTCCCGGTTTACGGTAAAGTAGATGTGTAACGGATAAATTCTAAATAATGCTTTTAAATGTTACACCAAAGGTACTGTCCCCGACTTGCATGGGACACCGAAGAGGCTTATCGACCAAGACAGCCAAACAATGTTCAGAGCCCTCAGCATCTCAGGGCAAATCTCATCCACTCCTGGTGCATTGCCACCGAGGTGCCACATGAATCCCTCAGTGACCTGTGCCAGGAATACAGGCCAGTCTTACCCCAAGTCTCAAGACTCTGCCTTCACCACCAAGGATGTTCTAGTAACGTTCTGAAGCTCCTCAAAATGTTCTTGTCACTGCCCAACAATATCCTCTGTCCAGCTGAGCAGTCCCCCCCTCCAACACACGTGGGCAAAACACAGCCTCGTGCAATCTCTACTTTCTCTTCCTGAATTGTTGTTCTACTAGAAATTCCTTCAGGCAAACGAGAAGTCTTTTTCTAGAGCTTTCCTGAACTCCTCCCACACCTCAGTTTTTGCTTTGGAGACTTTTGAAGCTGCAGCCACAGGTCATCGGACATTTTCAGTTGTGATAAAGGGGAGGACAGACCTTCACACAGCATCCACTGCAGCAGCTCTTGGTGTCTAATGTTGACATGTCTCAGTTTTTTTATTTCTTACTCTAACCCTGTTTTTAGCATGTGTTTTACTGTTTCAAACTAACTTGTCCTCAACTAAATGGGACTCACTGGACGATGCCCACTTATACAAGAGACGAGCTCCTGGACTATCGAATCCACATAAGAGCTCCACCCACAAACATCCCAGCAGAGCTATGCTGGAGGCGGCTACATGGGAAGAGAGCTGGTGTGAAGACCAGGGAACAACCGCAGAAGAACGGATGGAGATTTAAACCGTGCCTATCGTCATGGGAAATGTGAGATTGCTGACCAACAAGTGAGACAAGCTGGCAGACAGGCAACGTGAATATTGCTGTGTTTCACTGAGACGTAGATGAACGCAGACATTCCAGACTTCTCAGTGGAGATAGCTGGCTTCAAGGTGGTGTGTGCGGGCATGGGTAGCGTGGTAAAATGAAAGAAGCAGGTCTTGCTGTCTTTGTGAACCCCAAATGTTTGAACACCGGGTGTGACGGCGGGGGAGAGAGTCTGTACTCCTGATATAGAGCTGCTGACAATAAGATAAAGACATTACCTACCCTGCAAGTTTTTCACGTTGTAGTGGTAACAGTTTACATTCCTCCAAGTGCTCCAACAGCACGCGCTTGTGACCACTCCACGGTCGCTGATCTACAGGAAAAGCATCCCCAGGCTTTGACCGTTATAAATGAGGATTTGAACCATGTATTTCTATCAAAAATACTGACAAACAATATGTAGATTGTAAGACAACTGGGAATAAAACCTTAGATTTGATGTATGCCACTCTTAAGGTGGTATGCAGCTCCAGTGTTCTCCCGTCCTAGCAGATGAGACCATTACCTGATACAACTAATGCCAACATACAAGCCTGTAGCAGGTCAGCAGTCAGCTACCAGCAGGACTGTCAAAGTGTGATGTAGTGAAGTTGAGGAGGCTCTGCAGGACTGCTTCCAGTCAAATGACTTGGACCTGTTTCTGAAGGACCACAAAGAGGAAATGGAGAGACTAACCCACTGCATTACTGCATTAATGGTGTAGTACCAACAAAAAAGATACACAATTACCAAAATAACAAGCCTTGGACTAATAAGGACATTAAAACCCTGCTTAACAGCAAGAAGAGGGCATTTATGGCAGGAGACAGGATGAGAGTGAAGTCAGACGAGAGGGAGTTGAGCTGAGAAGGCCAGAGAGCAGCTACAAAGTGAGGCTGGAGAGCAAGCTCCAGCTGAACACCACACCACACGAGGACATCCTTATTCTAACTCTGTCTCTTTTGATCTCTCTTTTTGCTCTCCTTCTCTTTTTTCTCTTTCCAGCTGCAGGACAGGAAGCCTCTGCAAAACAACATTTTTGCTGAGTAGGGCTCAAAGTGTGATTTAATTCCTTGTGTTTTATGTTCATTTTTTCCTGTTTAAATAACTTGGAAAAAAAAGTATATATATATATTTTTCAATATATATGTATGCATGTGTGTGTGTATATATATATATATTAGGGCTGTCAGTCGATTAAAAAAAATTAACTAATTAATCACACAATTTTCTGTAATTAATCGCGATTAATCGCATTTTCCTAATGAGG
>JAQFJB010038058.1:0-13685 GCA_029874875.1 Naso minor
GTGCAAACTACAAAAGAGAAAACGAAGAAAATTACAACAAATGAAATCCCCATAATTTGTTCAGTGCAAAATTTAAACTCGAAACCGCAAACACACACACACACACACACACACACACACACACACACGCTGTATAAACACAGGCAAACATGAAATGCATAACAAAAGGAGTCTATGAATAAACAATGAACACCTGGTGACATTTAAACACCCTCCTCACTGCTATATCACGTAAACACCATTTCCTTCTATTTCTTTTTAAATTGTTTTATGGTCATACACTCTTTTAACTCCACATTTTGACTGTTCCATAGTCTTACTCTGATAACAGAAACACAAAAACCTCTCCTTGTGGTGCGAACCCTTGAAGTTTTGAAATTATAGTTTCCCCTTAAATTATAACCCCCTTCCCTTTCCATGAACAGTTTTTGAAGTTTTTCCAGTAACAGATGGTGTTCTGCCTTAAATATTACTTGTGCTGTTTGACATGCCACTTGATCTGTGAATTTTAGTAGTTTTGACTGATAGTGAATTTGTATGATCCTGATATCCAGCTTTATGAATGTATCCTATTGCTCTCTTCTGAAGTATGAACAGTGAGTGTAACCTATTTTTGTAATTACTGCCCCAAACTTCAGCACAGTAAATGAGATATGGAAGAACTAGGGAACAGTGTAGAGTGCGAAGTGCTTCATGATCCAAAACCTGCCTTGCTCTGTTTAATACTGCAGTGGTCTGTGAGACTTTGTGTTGTTCGTTCTTGATGTGAGAATTCCAGCTAATTTTATCATCTGTTGTCACCAAGAAATCTGATTTCATTTACTTTTTCAATAGCAACATCATCCAATAAAACTTTTATCTGTATATTACTCTTCCAGTTACCAAAATGCATTATTTTTGTTTTGCTCAGGTGTAACGATAATTTATTTAACCATGATTTTAATTTACTCAACTCTGTCAAGACATCAAGGGTTAGTTTTTGTAAATCATTGCCAGAGCAAAACGGATTAGTATCATCTGCGAATAGAACAGGTTTTTGAGTCAAGTCATTGATGTTAAGAATGAACAATTTAGGTCCTAACACTTTTGCAATTTTCATTTTATTCGGAAATATACCGGTCTTGAATGATAAGTTACAGATAGCCTGTATGTTAATGGTTTCAAAATACCCTCAATTACTCTTTTTATTACAGTCATATTTAATGTCATTGCAGTCTGTAGATTTTTTGTTTTTACATCCAATGACAATATCTATTATTGCCCTTTCTTTCACTGCTGTAATAAACATTGAGCTGAGATGCCTATCAATAAAATTTTCCTTCCATCCAACAGGAGTTACTTGATCCGGGCTTTTGGCAGCTAGATCAGGTCCCACATTCACAAAGAATTCATTGAAATTATTGACAACATCAATCATATTATAGTTTTCTTTGTCATCCACTATCTCGCCAATCAGTCACAAGGATTGTAAGTCAGGGAAGGCAAGTGACGTTTCTGTGGGTTCCAGTTCATGTGGGGTTGAGGAGGAATGACGGGGTGGATGAACTGGCAAAGAGGGCATCAAGAAAGGAAATACAGAGATGGAAATTAATATCAGTAATGCAGAAGTTAAATATGAAATCTGGACACACACACACACACACACACATATTCATTGTAAATATGGAATTTAAATTGTCAGCATACTGTCTCATTCACACTCCGGAGCATTAGGTTGCGGTAATGCACCGTTAAGATGGATGCCAACCGCCGTAAAACACGAAGAAGAAGAAGAAGAAGAAGAAGCAGAAGAAGAAGAAGAAGAAGAAGAAGAGGGGAAGCACAGGAGTCTTCCTGCTTTTCCCCATGGGTGTATTTAAGTTGCTGGAATCAGACTTTTACTTGAACGAGCCTTATAAAATGTCCTCCAACTCGCCGGTCTAAGCGACGACCGCTTTGTGTTTAACCTTTTAAATCCTGGAGCACCTTTTATGTGACCACATCACCAGTTCTCCTCAAAGTAACGTTAAGGAGGACACATCTATGCATCACTCTCCTTCAATTAAGTCACCCGTCCGCTTTTTTTCGTGTTTTTTCCGCTGCTTACGGGGACCAGCGCGTCCCTTGGAGACGTAGACGAAGCGAGAACGACCCGGTCGCCGTCGTTGAAACGGACAACAGCTATAGGGACTCCCCACTTAGCCTACTATGTCAAGTAAGAGGCGTTTGTCGGTGCAGAGACTAATTATTAGTAACTGTGTGAATGTGTGTTCTGTTGTTTTAGAGTTAACTTCATTGTTGGGACCTCTTTCCGACTCTCCTCGCAGACTGAATCCCCCTCCGCGTAAACGCGCACACGCAGCCTGTCAAGAATGGCACACTGGGGGAAATGTGCTTTTATGAGAGTTTTCGTCTTACTCAGTTTTGGTCCATGAGTGTCATTTAACAAAAGTCAGTGTCCCTCTCATCGAACTATTTAGGGCAGGAACAAAAATATCTGGATAAAATTTGTCATAAGTGTGGTTGTGGGAAGTTATTTTTGTAAGATGTTTTTTCACTTAAATTTGTCTTCCTTCTTATAATAAAAATGCAATATGTAACGCACAACGCTTTTATTTTTTAAAAAACTTATAAAGGTTATTGGTGGTGCAAGTCGGACCCCACACCCTGTGTCTGCATTTGCACTGAACAGGTTGCGTAAAAGGGGCTTTATAGAGACAGTCATTCACACTCACATTCACATTTTCAGAGAAAACATTTTCCTTTATTATTTGTCTTAAATCACTTTGTTAATGAAAAAGGTGAAAAATTTTAATCTTGAAACCAGAATTGAGAATCGCGTGACATTATGAGTTGAGCGAATGATTACGTCCCTAATGAGAAAGCTTTCCCTCTTCGTTAAGTGCATCTCATTAATTTTTAATTGATTATGTGGTCAGTTTCATAGAGAATTGCTGCTAGTATTTTTGATTGTTTTAGTGTTTCCCGCAGATGTCCGGCAGTTTTCGGTGGTTAAAGAAGAGGTTCGCCCTGAGTGGAGTCCCAGCATGGACCAGCGGGTGCTTGAGCCTGTGCACATAAAAGAGGAACAGGAAGAACTCATTACTGGCCAGGAGGGAGAGCAGTTTAATGCACCGGAGGGCTATGATATCACTAGGTTACAATTTGCTGCTGTCACAGTGAAGAGTGAAAATGAGGAGGAGGATCCTCTATCTTCACAGCCTCATCAGAGTCACACTGAGGACAGGGAGGCAGAGCCTCCAGCCAGCAGCTCAACAACACAGATAAAAACAGAAACCGATGAAGAGGACTGTGGAGGATCAAATCCTGCCAGGAACCTGGGTATGTCCAGTCATCTTCTACCAAGTGCTGATGGAGAGGCCTCAGACTCTTCTGAGACTGAAGACCATTATCATGATTGGCAAGAACCGTTGTCAGAATCTGGACCTGAAACTGAAGACTATGATTGCTGGGAGGAGACACTGGCAACTGAGGCAGGTGCAAATGCTGTGAAATATGTGGAAACTACTGTTAGTAATGTAGTATGTAACGCCAGAAAAAAATACATTATCTGCTCTCACTGTGGTCAAGACTTTTACCAAAAGGGAAATTATGAAACACACATGAAAGTCCACATGGGAGAGAAACTACTTTCTTGTGAACTTTGTGGTAAAGCATTTACAAAACAAGAACATTTGAAGATACACATGAGAGTCCACAAAAGAGAAAAGCGATTTGCTTGTCAGCTTTGTGGCAAAAGATTTTCACGAAGCGGAACTTTGAAGAGGCACATGAGAGCCCACACAGGAGAGAAGCCATTTGCTTGTAAACTTTGTGGCAAAAGATTTACACGACAAGAAGATGTAAAGAGGCACCTGACAGTCCACACAAAAGAAAAGCAATTTTCTTGTGAAGTTTGTGGTAAAGGATTTACACAACAAGGAACCTTGAAAACACACATGAAAGTCCACACAGGAGAGAGGCCATTTGCTTGTGAACTTTGTGGCAAAAGATTTAAACGAGAAGGAGATAAAAAGATGCACATGAGAGTCCACACAGGAGAAAAGCCGTTTGCTTGTGAACTTTGTAGCAAAGAATTTACACAACAAGGACATTTGAAGAGACACGTAAGAGTCCACACAGGAGAGAAGCCATTTGCTTGTCAAGTTTGTGGCAAGAGATTTAAACGACAAGCAGATACGAAGAGGCACATGAGAATCCACACAGGAGAGAAACCATTTGTTTGTGAAGTTTGTGGTAAAGGATTTACCCAACAAGGAACTTTAAAGACACACATGAAATTCCACACAGGAGAGAAGCCCTTTGCTTGTGAACTTTGTGGGAAAAGATTTACACGACAAGGACATTATAAGATACACATGAGAGTCCACACTGGAGAGAAGCCATTCACTTGTGAACTTTGTGGCAAAGGATTTAGACAACAAGCAACTTTGAAGACACATATGAGAGTTCATATAGGAAAGAAGCTATTTGCTTGTAAACTTTGTGGCAAAAGATTTACACTACAAGGATCTTTAAACAAGCACATGAGAGTCCACACAGGACCGATGCCTTTTTCTTGTGTTGTTTGATGACAAAGGATTTACAGAACAAGGAAAAATGAGGACACACATGAGAGTCCACACAGGAGCAGGTACCAAAACCCAGTGTTACACAGGCACCAGGGCCAAATATCGAAACACCTCATAGGACTTGGCAATAAAATTTATTCAACAATGCACTGCAGTTGTTTTTTCCCAATTAAATATTTATTCAGAAAATCCTAAAATCGACCTACAAAAATATCTGAAAGCTCGACAGCAGACAAGAACACACAACACACATGCTCAAGCCTAAGGAACTTCTGTTGTCCCTGGGACTATAAAAATATGATTGGGGGGAAATAAATGAATGTTTGGGCAAATTTGGGACAAAAGTATAAACACCTGCTACCATTACAATGAATGGAAATAGAGATGAATCTGACTGCACATTTTGTGTAGCACGCACAGACTGATTAATGGTACTGTTGTTTGCCTGCTAGCAAAGAGAATGTATAGCTATGTGTTCATGATTTCTTTTCTGAAATGGTGAAGGCATCATCCAGAAATGCTCAGACACATAACTAAACATTCTGTTGACTAATTTTATTACTACTTTTAGTGGCGGCCTGTGTGTGTATCTGTCTGTTCACACTTGCACAGTGCACCATTAGTCCAATTGTCTCTAGTCTTTGCCAAAACACTTTTCAGGTGTCTGGGTTTAATTTGGCTGCATCACTAATTAGTACACACATACATCAGTGACAGACGGTGACTCACAAGTTTTAGGGGACAGGAGTAAATTTTGAAATCCGTATCATTCTGACATTAACAATTAAGAAGACAGAGTATTTATCGAAGGTGTGACACAAAGCAGGCCAGTGTTTAACACCTATAACAGAAAGTTTGGTGACTGATTGTCTGATTTCCAATAAGAGGAATAAAGCTGTTTCAAGTTCCAGTCTTTTATTGCTAATACTGCTCTGTCAGTAGCACAGAGTCACCAGGGCATATAGCCATGTGTGTGTGTCTTAAGTTACAAGTAGAGTGTGATTTCTAAACATCCACACTCAAATCAAACAAAAGTAAAAGTAATCGCAAAGGAACAGAGGAAAATGATTACTAAGTGATGAAATATTTACCTTTCCTTTGGATCTTTTAAGGTAACAAGGCAGTGTGGCCATCAGAGAGGATCAGGGTGGCTGATGTCGTGAAGACACTGCTGAGAGAGTATCACAGTGGTTACACAAGCACTTGCAAATCTGACAACAGTCCAACTAGCCAACTAATGTACACACACCAATTGTGATGGAAATATCTGTAATAAATAAAAGCTCACAACCAAGAGTGTCTTTTTGGAGTTTAGTACACTTGCAGGCAGGTCACAGCACCAACAACATGAGATGTTCACGGTAGCCGTCGACACAGGCTCTCTTCACAATCTCATACCCTTAGCAAACCCAGCTGTTCCCATATATCACACACACAGTTAGGGTATCTTGACAAGTCAGGTCCCTAAGACATACAGATTTGTTTGTCCAGTCGTCAGCTATTTGGTGACAGACACAGACTCTGGGAACAGGAGACAGCAGGTGAAGACATTTGATTATTTCCCAGAACACTAATTTACACCTAATTTTCCTGCACATGAAGCAAATATGATAAAATCATATCACAAAGGTAATGATAAAAATGAGAGGGTGACACATCAGCACTACAGGCTCTAGGTGACCAGTATCGTGAGGAATGTAGACATGCAGTACCCAGCATATTACAGTGGGATTACACTCTGACTTAAAGAGAAAAAACCAAATGCATATTAAGGAAATAATCACATCTAAAATGAAGAAAACACACACATTGCGAATTCACTGTTGCCACATTAAACCTGAAGTGCACTTGAATGCCTCTGACACATATATTTCTGCTATTTAATGCCAGAAAAAGCGCTTTCAAAAGCTGACTGATAGGTGGAATTAAGAGCATTTTTTGACTACAAATTGACTGCGTAGTAATGACAGATCAGGACAAAACCAGAAATGTTTTAGATTTTTACTATTGACTGTCACACGCCATTCATGAACAAGCAGAGTAATTTTAGGACCGTGATACAAGCACAGCAGTTTCTACAGCATTTAACCCATTAATCAGGGGAAATAGGCTTCCCAGGCAGCATTGAATAGGCTATGTATTATTACGGTGAACTTAATTTAAGGAGACTTGACCTAAGTCTGTAATGGAACGTGTCTTGCATAGTATTAAACTACTTGTAGACTACTTTGAAATAATGCTTAACATATTAGAAATCAATAACATCAGCTATCAATCCTTGGTCTGCTTGCACAAACTAACTCACACACAACGTTGGTTTTTATAGTTTATTAATGCATCTTGCGCAGCGCTGGTTGCCAACTGCCGTTTAAAAACAAAAAAAGATGAGGAAGCCACAGGAACACAAAGATCCACATTTACACACAAATCTTCCCACTTTTCCTGCACGACGTGAAGCTGCTCTTAGGGGGAATTTGCATGTGTTAAGATTTTTACTGCAATCAGCCCTGAAAACTGTCTTTAGAGTCACCAGTCGAGCCACAAATTGTATGTTTACCCATTTGAATCACCGCAGTGAAGCAATTATTGTGCTTGAATACTCTTCATTTGGTGGTGGCCTAATGGTTAAAGAAAAGACTTTGTGATCGGAAGGTCACCGCTTCATATCCCTGACCAGATGGATTTATGTGGGTGGTGAAAGTAAAGGGAACTGCTTGCTCCATCTGTATTCCACCTCTGAGGGCCCTTGAGCAAGGACCCTAACCCCAGTCACTCAAGTGGAGCTGCCCAGTGGACGCAGATAAGCCTGTCGCTGTACTGGGCAGCTTCCAGGTGTGAATGTGTAACTGTGTGAGTGTGATCAGGACGTCCCTGCTAAACAGAGTTCGCTCTCTGTGGAACCCTCCCTGAATAAATAAAGGTTCAAAAGAAAATTTTATATGAATATTTTTATGGAAAAATTGCTATTTTTGCTCAATAGCTTGCAGGTAATGTGATCTAGACAGTCAAAATCAGTGCTGGATCATGTGAGTACTCTGGTTGGTTAGAACACAATTCTTTTTATTTGATTTAGATGCTCTTCATATTTTATATGAATACTTTCATAGAAAAACTAGCATTTTTGCTCAATAGCTTCCAGGTCATGTGACCCAGACAGTCAAACTGAGTGCTGGATCATGTGACTACACTGGTTGGTTAAAACACAACTCTTTCTTTGATTTAAATGCTCCTTATATTTCACAGTAATAAATTTATGGAAATGGAAATATGATTTAATTTAATAAAAAGAGGGGTGTCCTAACTAACTAGTGTAGTCACATGATCCAGCCCTTGTATGGACTGTCTAGGTCACATGACCTGGAAGCTATTGAGCAAAAATGCTAATTTGTCATGAAAATATTCATATAAAATATAAGGAGTGTTGTAGCACAATAAAAAGAGCGTCTCAACCAACCAATGTACTTTCGTGATCCAGCACTGATTTTGACTGTCCAGGTCACGTTACCTGGAAGCTTTTGAGCAAAGATGCTAATTTTTCCACTAATTTTTCCATAAAAATATTCATATAAAAAATGTAGAGTACCATTAAAACACAACAGTCCATCCAATTAATTTAGTAACATGATCCTGCATTTTTTTGACTGTCTAGGTCACATGTCTGGGTCACAATTACTAAAAATAACATTGGTTTTGTGGCAAGTGTAACTTGTTGATGGTCCCTAAGTGAAAGCCCTGTCTGGCGGTGAAGAGTTCTTCATCCCACATTTGACGCTGCCGGATCAGAAGCGGATGTCAGCCGAATATCCAACGTAAAACCAACTTCACTGCGTTGTTTCCTGGAGCAGATCCGCTGTAGCCTCCATGTGACTTTACCAAAGATAGTCAGTTATTAACACCGCCTTTGACTTAATCAATAATCACATAAAATAATCATCAGGGTACGATGACCAGTGATCTTAAACAGTAAGGAGGAAAACTCTCTGTGGCGTCGCCTCTCCGCTGTTTTCGTGTTTTATCCACTGCCTACGGGGACCCGCTTGAAAAGTAAAGATACAACAACTCGGTTGAAACGAGAAAGAAACGCCTGACACAACCAAGTGAGTCCACATTAACGTTAACAGCTACCCGGAGCGATGTCAAGTAAGATGCTTTTGTGTGTGCAGAGACTGATTTTTAATGTGTGAATGTGTGTTTTCTTGTTTTTAGTTAACTTGAATCATTCTTTGTTTTGTTTTGCTGTTCAAATATCCCATTTTTAAAAAATAATAACAACAACAAAAAGTGATTTAGTGATATCAGGCTGAAAATTACAGGAATTGTGTCTCAGATGGAGTCACTGGTGTAAACTGAAAGATGTTTGAGCTTATTTTCATATTAACTCAGGGGGAAAGCTATCTAATAATTTTATTGCCTGCCAGGATTTGGTCTATATCTTGAGATTTTCTCAGTTAACTGCAGTGAATGTGTATGTCTTGCCTATTTGTAGGGACAGAAAACCATGCGATATAGTTCCTACTAAACAGCTAAACAGAGCTCTGGTGGCGATATCATTCAAACAATATGAACAAACAAAACTAAATCAAAGCTGCAAGGAGAGTTGGTTGGGACTTTGCACTCTGGTGCGTCCGGGTAGGCCTGGTCACAGCCTCTAGCCCGTTTAAATGTAGGGGAAATAATCCATTTTGAAGGTTTCTGGGGCCATTAAAAAAAGAGGGGCTTTATTTATTTATTTATTTATTTTTTGAAAGGCGGGAGGATGACCCATGTGAAGTTTTGATGACCCAAAGTTTGGCTGACGTGCACTGTCAGGTGTGTGAGGATGAGAAGTATCTTCAGAAAGACACAGACAAATGTCTGTTCACTTCAAATGGCAGTTCAACATTTACTTGAACTCCACTGACCTGGTCAAAGTTTGATCGACGTGTTTAGTCAGCTGTGTGCAGATAAGAAACTGCAGCCAGACACAGATACGTACCAATTCATTTCAATGGAGGGAGTGATCAAACCCACACCTTTTTGAACACTGACTGAACATTGACTGCTTACTTTGTGTTATCTGTTTTTTTTCCGCTATCTTTTACCAACTTTGATGTACTACAGTTTTAGTCTTAAAGCCTTTTTTGCTGACTAGTGAGAGAGTGTCAAGTCATATCAATTTAATCGAATCATCATTGCACAATCTACTGTCTTTAGACAGTACGAGTTTCAGACCTTTGCTGAAAGGAAATTTTAGTGACTGGACCTCTATTTTATTTTTACTAGGGACTGAGCCTGTAAGGCAAGGACTCCTCTAGACTTGCTAGAGGAGTCGTTGCCAGGAGGGGAAGGACCATGTTGTAATTGTACTGTTTGTTTGTTCGTTATTAGGGACTAGTCCGTATTATTATCATCATTATTATGCGTACGCCTCTTGGAACCTATTTGACCACCTAAACATGCTCAAAAACTCACCAAAATTGGCATGCACATCAGCTCTGTTGAAAAATTGTATAAAATGTAAAAATTCTCCTCTCAAGTGCCAAAATGTGCTCTCTAGCACCACCTAGAAACACAAAAACGGCCACTATGGCCCATAGGAATGTCGTAAAGAGATCAGGCCAAGACTCAATTGTTCATCTCATGAAGACCTAAAAATTACTCATTGACACCCCTGACCTAAATCCAACAGTAAGTCCACAATTTGTACTTCAAAATAAGATTTCAGCCCTAACTTTGGCCTTGTGTATTTGTTGTTTCTTTCAAGGGCATTTATTGTATCGGCTTCAGACACTAATAGATGACTAAGGAGACTTTGCCGATGAAAAGTGCTGAACACCTTTGTAATAATAGCGTCTGCCTCTTCTAATCCAAGTGAGTGGGAAAAATCGCAGAGAAAAAAAAGGTCCTGATCGCAAACCACAAACAAGTGGCGGTTATGGTTAAACCGTGACTCATATCGACAAAATGACCAGGTGTACAGTGCCACAAGGACTTACCGAACAAGGTGATGTAAGTTTTGCGAGGATAACTTCTCAAACTCGGCCACTATAATGAGAGACAAAATTGGTGCAGCGTGTTCTCTTCCAAGGATCTTAAGCATCGGTTATAATGGCCACAAATGGGAGAAAATCATGATCTGGGGTCGAACTGAGGCCCTCGCAGTCTAAAGTATGTCTGACTACTTTGAAACCCACAAAGATGGAAAGCTAACAAATTTTACTTCCCAGATATGATTAGTTTATGTAAGTTTTGGCCAAAGTTATGGGATCTGTGAGGAGGTTTTTCCCAGCTTTTAAGTTTTCGTCTCAGCCCTGTTTCACTCTAGTGATCAAGTGACTCACTCCAGCTTGGAGAACAAAAAACTCCTTCAAAATAAAAGCCACCCATTTATTTATTTGTTTATCTGCACAGTAAAATAAAACAGCAGAACAACAACAAAATAAAGGCAAATTGTGCAGGTGAGATGCAGAAAACCCCTAGAGGCTTATAGGAGAATCTCACCTCAAAATGGATTACAAATACACAGAATCCTACTATGTCAAGAAACATTTTCAATTTTATTTGATGATCGCTGGCATAAGGGAACTACTTCTGTCAAATGTATTTCTGTTAGAAAATTAAGAAAATGTCAGAAAAGTCCCATTTTTTAAAATATGTGACAAAATTTACTTATACCCCTTCTGTACCAAGGTTTAATCATGTCCTCTTCATGTCTTGTTTTTTAAATTTATTTTGTTATTGTATGTGTGGGACAGGGGACCTGGTGTTTTTCTTTTTTTAAGATACAAAAAAAGCAATGTATGAACTTATGATTTATCATTTATGTGTTGCAAATGATGAAAGCAGAATCATGTATCATATTGCATTGAGTTGAGTGAGTCGCTGCATCCCTAACAAGAAAATGTTTCCACTTCATTAATCGCATCTTATTAATTTTCCATTTTTATTGCTACTAATATTTTTGTGTGTTTCAGTGTTCCTGGCAGTTTCTGATGGTTAAAGAAGAGTTTCCCCCTGAGTGGAGTCCCAGCATGGACCAGCCGGTGCTAGAGTCCATAAACATAAAAGAGGAACAGGAGGAACTGCTTACTGGTCAGGAGGCCGCTGATATCAGCAGGTTTCAATTTACTGCTGTGACAGTGAAGAATGAAAATGAGGCGGGGGACCCCCAGTCTTTGAAATTTCATCAAAGTCCAGTTAAGGACAGAAAGATGGAGTTTCCAGCCTGCAGCTCAACAACACAGATAAAAACAGAAACTGATGGAGAGGACTGCAGAGGATCATATCCTGCCAGTGACCTGGGTATATCCAATAATCTACAACTAAATACTGATGGGAAGGCTTCAGACTCTTCTGAGACTAAATACTATTGTAATGATTGGCCAGAACTGTTGGCTGATTCTGGACCTAAAACTGAAGACAATGATGGCCAGGAAGAGATGCTGGGAACTGAGTTGGGTGTTAATGCTGTGAAATATCTGGAAACCATTGTTAGTAATGTACCGGTAGTATGCAACACTGGAAAAAAATCCTTTGCCTGCTTTCAGTGTGGTATAGACTTTAACCTGAAGGGACTTTATAACCGACACATGAAAGTCCACACAGGAGAGAAACCATTTGATTGTAAACTTTGTGGCAAAAGATTTACACAACAAGGACATTTGAAGACACACATGAGAGTCCACACAGGAGAGAAGCCATTTGCTTGTGAACTTTGTGGTAAAGGATTTTCACAACACAGACATTTTAGGAGGCACATGAGAGTCCACACGGGAGAGAAGCCATTTGCTTGTGAACTTTGTGGCAAAAGATTTACAGAACAAGGACATTTGAAGACACACATGAGAATCCACACAGGAGAGAAGCCATTTGCTTGTGAACTTTGTGGCAAAAAGTTCACAGAACAAGGAACTTTAAAGACACACATCAGAGTCCACACAGGAGAGAAGCCATTCTTTTGTGAACTTTGTGGCAAAAGATTTGCACAACAATCAACTTTGACGACACACATGAGAGTCCACACAGGAGAGAAGCCTTTTAGTTGTAATGTTTGCAGCAAAAGATTTACAGAACAAGGACATTTGACGAAGCACATGACAGTCCACACAGGAAAGAAGCCATTTGGTTGTGATGTTTGTGGAAAAAGATTTACAGAACTTAAAAATTTGAAGAGGCACATGAGAATTCACACTGGATAGATGCCATTTGTTTATGAACTTCTTGGCAAAAGATTTGAACAACAAAGATCTTTGAAGACAGGCTAATTGTTCTGTACTTTTTGGTGATAGATTTACAGATCAAGGAGCTTTAAAGAAGCACATGAAAGTGCACACAGGAGAAAAGCCATTTTCTTGTTTGTTGCAAACACATGAGAGTCCATACTGGAGCAGGGATGGGTACTGAAATTGGTATCAAATAGGCCCCAGGGCTAAATTTAGGAGTACTGAAATATCAATAAGCTCCAATGTTATTGGTTTGACTTAATCGGTTTTGTTAATGCTGTTTGACAAATTAAGGCATTCACTGTTCCCAGTCCTGAACACAGATTACTTTGGTGGAGCTTGTTCTCCTGTCAATAGGCCCTTTTACACAGCCTATTCAGCGCAGGTTTAATACGCCTCGCTGGTCTGTATAAACAGCACGGACACAGTGTGGGGTCTGAGTTGCACCACCAATAAATTACCTTTGGAGATAGTACCAGAGCAGAGTCAGAAGTGGAGCCCTGGTTGAGTCATACTTGTACGGTCGCAGACCTGGTACTTGGGTCAGGCTGGTATTTATCTTAAGAGACGTAGGGATGCAGGCGATTAGTTGGGTAAACGTTAAAACGCCCACCCCCTCGCTAGTCAGCACCAGAAATACTTGTTGGTTAGTAATTGTTCAATTTAAAATGTAGAACACTTCATTTGGCTGCAGGCAATTACCCCTTCCTCCTCCTGCACACTCCAGCAGGTGGAAAAGTGAAACTGAAGTGGGACAAAGAAAGATCGTGGCTCAAAGGAAAATCAGCTTGATTTGGCAGTATTTTGATGAAGGAAATGATAACAAAGTTGTGCATGTAGGCTGTGTAACCAAAAGCTTGCATACCGGTATAATCACTCAATCATGTTATGAGGAAGCACATTCAGCTAAGGG
>JAQFJB010038336.1:0-29495 GCA_029874875.1 Naso minor
CTTAGTAAAGTTCAGTATCTCCAATGCTTCATTAAATGCTGATTTCTTTGAATTATCTCAGTCAAAAAACTACTCTGCTTCTTAATGGCAAAGATGCTTTTCTTTTGAAATTGTATTTTTGTGAGTCTTCTTGAATAAAATTGCTTTTTTCATTTGGCAGCAACATAACCCATGATTCCCAAGTTAAAGGTTTAAATCTTGCAGCCGAGTCTTTGACCCACATGACAACCTGAGGACACATCAGTAAGCTCAACCTGGATTGATGCGTCTCTGCCGACAAGGTCACTTAATCCTCAAGCGCTGGCTTGTTCCCCCTCATGTTACATTTACACTACTTACAACTCTGCAGTTATGTGCCATTGCTGCAAAGACCAGAAAATCAATTTGTGCAAGCAGCTGTAGAGAAAGCAATACTCTGTCCATTCCTTTTGTGGACACTCAATATCAAACAGTTTTCCTCAGGCTATCAAGGTTGGCTGAGAACAAACTGAAGGGAAAACACAGTATTTTTAGTTTTTCCAACTTTAAAAAAAATTTTGAGCCACATGTTTTGTCAAACCTGGATTAAAAACCTCTCTGGTGAAATTAGTAGAGGGATATTACTTTTCATGAGGGGCTGTTAGTGGCATTATTCAGAATTATCATGCATATACATGTACTTTTCCTCTCATACACATATGAAAACATTCACTTATTAGACTGAACACACACACACACACACACACACACACACACACACACACACAATGAAATGCTTTTAAACAAACACTCTCACAAAAACAACCTTAAAATCTGATGGGCAGATACCCAACTGAAATGCCCTTATAAAACTATCGAAAAGCTTTCACACATAATTGTTATACACTCATAACTGTAATGCTCTTGTATAATTTCGTGAAATATAACAGTTTGGGAGGTACTATTGTGACCCACTGGGCATGACTACCCATTATGCCTTGCTGCAAGACCCGCCACTGTTGTGCCTCTGATTGTACCCTTTTGAGAGGCATCTGCTAAAACACTAACATCTGCTAGAGAAGCTAGCCATGATATCGAACTGCCGCTGTTTTTGATAGCAGGTTGCTGACTCAGGAGGCAAATCTTCAAGGTAGCTGCCTTAAAGATCCAAACCCAAAAGCCCTCGTCCTTCTACTCAAAACTCAGTCCACGGCAACTTATGCCGAGGTCAGACTGCATGAAATCAGCCCGATAATGGCCCGACTGGGAAGACATAGGGTGTTAGGCTCAGAAACGATCAATAAGCATCGGGCGCGACAATCATCGTTTCATCTTGCGTAGTGTGTCATAATGGATGACAACCAATGCCACATCCAGGAAGCCTCACAACCTTAAGACAGAAAGTTCAAGTTTAAGTTGTCAAGTTTAAATTTATTACTTTCCCAAAGGAAATTTGGATTGCAGCAGGCATAAAAAAACACAACAATTAACACAAAGACATGTAATGTTGACAATGACAAGTAAAAATATAGCCGCAAGCGGCAATCGGAGGGTTCAAACCTTCTTCATGCTCTCAGCGTTAGTTCAGTGGAGTCTTAAGTTAGTTCTTTTCCATTTCAATACAAGTCAGCTCATTCAGGAAAATATGACACCAGTGCCAAAGTTAATTTCCTCCTAATTTCTGATCATTTTTGAATCTAACTGTAAACTGTGACATGAGTTGTGAGGTAAGAACGTGATAGCGATGATCCTGCATGATGTTTTTTTTGCTGCTTTCATAGACAATACAGTCAAAATACCGTCTGTAGGAGCCATATTTGATTCATGCTGGTGTTTAATTTTCCTCTGACCACTAGTGGGTGTATGTTATAGGTGGAGTTTAACCACAGGTTATTTAAGTTCGTGCAGTCAAGCGCAGGTGGTGTGAGAGAAAGGAAGCAAAGAGTTTTCCACTGTGCTTGGATGATGATGTATTTGGATGACGGACACTGTGGAGCCTCGTCGTGGAAATAAAGAAAATAAATACTCAATGATAAAGTATTGGTAGAGACTTTTTAAAAAGTTTATCTGAGTGCGCGTCCAATCAATTCAGCTCTGTCAGCAACTAGTAGGGCTAAGTATTCACTCAGTAAACCGTCTCTACATTTTGAAATTAGTGGACAGCTTGTCATGGTTTGACTGTTTTCTAAAGCAACTTTCACATAATGTTCAGAAAGATTTTCATTTAATGTTTATTTGTCAGAGACATATAGTATGTAGATAGAAAACTGAACAGAATTATTTGTATAGAAATGTGGGCCTACATTTCCATGTTACCAGCTCTTAATTTAAAAAGGGTTCTCCTGATTTTTAAATGTAGTATTAAGGCTCCTGTGTTCTTAGGGCAATATTGTATGTTATGTTCATAAAGGTTTTCATTTTTTTTAATGTTTATTTGTTAGAGACATGTACAATATGGACAGAGAACTACAGCAATTATCCAATGCGATGCTTTATAACCTTTACAGCTACTGTTGATTTCCAATGGCTGTCCCTCGCGGAGCCATTAAGATAATAAACATAATAAAAAAATGTGTCATGTTTAAATATCACCTGATGGTTGATGATGGCGACTTGTTTATTTACCATGTTATGTTACGTTATATATTTTTAGACTGAGATTAGCACTTTAATAAACTGGCAATAAACTGCAGGATGCATGCACAAACCAAAGCGGATATGCTTCTATGTAGGTCTATTTACAAGTAAACAGACTGTTAGTCCGTGGCCGATGTTTAAGAGAGGAGGAGGATGAATTTTTCTGGGCTAACCAGGATCCACAACCTTTTCAACCAGAATATATGGAGGAGGAACCACATGTTTTGGAAGCTGAGTGGGCAAGAAGAGAGGCAGAAAACGAGTGCTTCTGTTGTACTGAGCTGGACTTGGTGCTGCCATGGCGAGGAGGACAGTACACAAAGACAACGAATGACACTTTTCCAGCTTTAGCAAATCCTGCAGTTGTTGAAAGTTTTTCCATCTACTTAAAATAATTTGGATAAAACACCCCAGGTTGTCTGGACCTAACAGACACGTACAGTAAGTGACTATTAAAATGATAATGATGCATGGGGCACATATTGTTCTATATAGCAAGCTGCTGCTTCTTCTTGCTCTCTTCCTCTGCAATAAACAAGTCACAACAAGCACACAGGACTGTTGTTGGAAAGTTTGTCTGATGACTTTAGGTGGAGGAAGACTTCCCATTGACTACCAGTGTTTGAGCTAGGCTAATTAGCGGTGGTCAAGCTCTGTCTGTCTCTTCCTTGTACACAGCACAGTTGAAAGATTGGTATCTGCTTGTCTTGAATTTAGAAGTGAGGCAAATAACCACAAAAAAAATGTTGCCATATCCCTTTAAGTTAATATAATCATGTAACAGTAATACTCAATGTTTTAAACAGTATGATGGTCATACAGTATTCACGGATGTTTGGAGTGTGCTTTTGATTAAAGTGGTAGGAATAGTAGTTGCAGCATTTTAATTTATTTATAAAAAACAGTCTTGTAGAGAGAGATTTAAAATACATGTAGCATCTAGTAGAAGAAACAGGCCTACAACTGTCAAATCATTGGCTACAAGACAGTCAGCATTAGCACAAGTTGTTCTTTTAACAGTGAGATACTTAGAGCGACACTACAGACTGAAATAAGTAAAGTGTGTAGATGAATGAATAGATTTTCTGCAACAGAAGTTAACAAGGCAAATGTTTATTTTGTAATGCAAGCAGCATAAAACTTGAACTCAACAATGAACCAACAAGTAGGCCAACAGTTAACAGGTAGTTTACAAGCAAGCAGAACGTTAAATGAATCACAAATCTAAACTTTCCTAGGCCATATGTGAAAAAAAACAACAAATAAACATTTTGCATATGACAGGCCTACATTTTAAATGCCCCTCAGTTTAACAACAAATGGTCTAAACAACAGAAGCAGGCCTACATGTAAGATAAAACATTTAAAATAAATTGTAAACTTTTTAAACTGAATTGAAAATGGGAACAAGAACAAAGTCAGAACAGGGCATAACAGTACAGTCTACATGTCTTCAGAAAATATGTCAGTTAGATCGTCGGGATCAGGGGAAGCCAGAGACACAGAAGAGGCTGTGTCAAGGCGGGTAGCCATGGTAACGGGGGAAGCTGGAGCAGGTGCGGGAGGCGGTTTACAGGACAGTTACAGGACAAGCTTTCAGTGTCCTTTAACATCTCTGGCAGACGTTGTTCTTCCAAAAAGGATTTCAGAATCGAGGTGTTGAGGGTCAAGGGGGTTTCCACGCCTTCGATCACGATGTTCAGGACTCCGCTGGTTGAGGCCAAGAAGAGGGAGGTTTTGCGAAGCAGCTGGCATCCCTCGCAGCGATTGAAGGGCTGTTTCGGGTCGAAGGAAGCGGATTGCCTCTTGGAGCAGGAGGGACAGTTAAAGTTGTTTGTCAGTTTGACAGCCACAACCTCATTTTGCACGCTTTGGAGAGACTTTTCTTCCTCCACGATGACAGATGGGAGTGTCAGGTCGGTCACCGTCACGGGGCTAATCTCAGAGATAGTGGAAGTTTTCGTTGTTGTCAGGAACTTCTCGCCTTCGTACTCTCTCACAGACACATTGGTGAAGGCATAGGAGGTCTCTGTCTTCACTGCCGATATCTGCGTGTCCCAGAGTTGAAGCTTCATCTGCGAAGTGTCATCTGCTATGAAGATGCTGAGGACTTCACTTTCCACTCTGCGGCGTCGGACAGTTTTTGGGAGCGAGCTCATGGCCATCACTTTGGCTTTCACCTCGCCAATCTGCAAAACACAACAGAGGAAAAAACATCTTTAGGAAATTAATAGAACAGGTATGATTTCTGTTTTTTGGTCGTTTGTTTTTACTTTTCTTTACATATTGCACTTACAGTTTGGCAGGACTGCATTGTTTTGACTTCTGCGATCCTTTTTCTGCCACATGCGTCCGGCTTCTTGGGAGGAAAAGACACCTTGGTGACTTGGACTTTAGTGAACCGGGTGCTTTTGTAGCCAAAGCTCTTCGGATTTCTGTAGCCTGAAGGAACCAGACAGAATAAGGCAAGTAAACAGAAAGCATGTACAATTTTTAAATCAGACATTGTGCTAGCGTGCGAGTTACTTACTCAAGCATTTGGTTACGTCTGTCAGTTTCACAGGTGTCCGGTTCTCTGCTGCCTGGATGAAATCCCGATGCAGTTGAAGTGGAAAGACAACAGTTTCGTGGTACTCGTCTCTGCCCGTTTGGAGGATAGCGTTGAAATATCTGATGTTTTTGGCATCAGATTTCTTCAGCGGAGAAACATTGTGGAGAAATCCCGCTGCAGTTTTGGTGTTGCTGCTCTGCGCGTCAGTCCTTGTGGAGGCCATGGTACAGGTAAATGTGTCTGAAGAAGGTTTGCTGCTGCAGATCCCTTTTTATAGGTTTTTGTGTTGCAAAAATTAAAATACCGCACCTGGCCATAGGGACGCAGATTAAAGTGTCTGCTGATGGCTGAAATGATCGTTCGACGGCAACTTGAGAGAGAAAGCCATCCAGACGCACCTGACGGTCATAAGCAGACATGATCAAATGTTTTACAATAAAGTGCCAGTAGAGAGCTGACACAAAATTCAGGTTTACCTTCAGACAGAGAGCCATTCAGACGCACCTGACGGCAATAAGCAGACATGATCAAATGTTTTAGAAGTACGTGCCGGTAGAGAGCTGACATGATACAAAATTCAACTTTACTGTCAGACAGAGAGCCATCCAGACGGAGCTGGCCGTGAGAAGCAGACAAGATCAAACAGGCTATGGGCTGTTCTAAAAGTAAGAAGTGCTAAAAGGTTTAATAAATAAAATGAAACTTTATAAAATCATAAATATATGTGCCATCAGAAGATGTGTGTGAAATGTTATGCAATATTTATTTTTACTACGAAGTCTTATTTAGATTAAAATGTGTTTTGTAAGAGACACTGTGCCAAGATAGGGCCAGATAGCATAGAACGATACACAGGACAACATCAAATGACAACACGATTACAGTGATATCAATTGTTGTTGTGTTGTCATTTGATGTGGTAGTACCTTGTACAACAGAACATGATCAGATCGCAACATAGGCTAACGGCGATATCAATGGCAAAATACATTACGGGGTGCATGAACAAAACAGCAATATTTGATGTTTGTTAGTGGAAACAGTTGCAGCTAACAGAGACCTCCTCCATTTGGCCTACTGTAAGTTTAAAATCACTCGTATGTGTCATCACTTTGTATGATTTTGAGCGGGTGTGTTAGAATTTTCATCATTTCAGTCGTATGTGTATTAGGCCATTTTTTAATTTTTGTAAATTATGTAGGTCCTAAACAGAACATGGAATACAAAATATGTGTTGTTACTCTTTTTGTGAAACAATTACATGTTGGACAGTTTAATTATTGTGTGTGTCATTTGTAATGTGACTGATGTTTTTCAGATTCACAACGTGTGTATCCTCAGTATGCAGCAAAGACTTCAGCTTCACGGTCGACGTGATCTGCACAGTTTGCATAAAACTCTACGGTTTGCTACATTATTTGTATAAATTGTGCATTTGGCTTTTAATAAAATGCTTAATTTCTAAGAAGGCTTCTGCCCATTTTTTCATGTAGGACTAAGGTTCCTGTGATATTAGGGCAATATTGTATATTATGTTGAGAAAGGTTTTGATTCAATGTAATGTTTATTTGTTAGAGACATATAGCTACAATATAGACAGAGAATTGAACAGCAAATATCCAATGCAATGCATCTCAGCCTTTATGGCTACTGTTCTTTTCCAGTGGCCATCCCTCAAAGAGCCGTTAAAATAACAAACATAAAAACATATTTGTTGTTGATAACATGTTGTTTTACATTATTAGACTATTTACACAGATGGTTATTGGATTCCATGGATGTGAAAATGAGAAAACCTGGTTAGTTACTTTAATACTGTGTAGACGGATGAGAATAACAGTTACAGTTTCGCATTTTAAAAGCTTATGAAATACATAATGTCCAGGTTTTAAAAACACTCATGGCAAAAATTGTCTGACCAGTGAAAGTATTCAAGTTTTTCAGTGAAATCAGGTCATCAAAAATAAATTTTAAGTATTCAAGTAAACGCCGTGTGTAGGTGTGAGTGTATTTTGTATTTCTAGAATTATTCACACTGATAACTATAAATAAATAAAGCCTGGCTGATTGATCTCCACTGACGGAACGGGATCACAGCTGTCAGATCGTCTTTACAGATCAGTCACTGACAGCTGGAGCAACTTGTGTCTTTATTGGATCCACAAAACAAGGATTAAACAGTTATGATTACATGTGAAAGAGACCGTCCAGGCACGGGAAGAAAAACTATTTCTCCTTCTGTCTGCCTGATGGAACCGTGCGTAGTTTTGCGCACCGCTTATCCAACTTTAGAGAAGACTTTCTTCGTTGTGTTTCCTCCAGCAAAATGTAACTGTGAATGCATTGTGCAGCTGTTCCGGTGATGCCACAAGACGAAGTAACGATCTATACTATCTGATCTGCTTTTTCAGACCACTTTACTATTTTTCCCCCTTTTTTCACCTCTTTGAATGCGCCCCGCCTTGTCATCGTGCGGTCTCGCGCTTTGACTAATCAAGCCAGCTGATCTGTCTCCTGACTTGACAGTCTTTTCTCTTTGTTTGCAGCTGGTAATGTTGTCAGTGTTTGCACCTGTTGTTAAAGGTAATAAGAGCAGACTTTCAGATTGGTAATTACATCTCTGGCCAAACACACACCCCATGAATTGATGAGGTGATTGTGAACAGTTGATAGGAGTATTCGCTGTGCGCCAGCAGCGCATGGAGCGGGCCACAGTTTCTTCTCCTGGCATGAGACGGCAAAGGTGGAGTTTTTCACCTCTTGAATCAATTACAACCTTTGCGCCTGCTGTTTGCGCCTTGCGCCGCAGGCAAGTGTGCGACAGGGCTCAAAGTGTCACACACAAACACTGTAGTATGTGGCCTGCTACAGTGAGCTACAAGAAAGATCGCTTGACTTCTGGTGGAGCTATCAAGCAGAAATAGCTACGGACAGTGCCACATTGCCATTGGGACTAACATTACGGTCGGATGCAGTATTATCCTAAAATCCAGTCAGCAGCATTCAAGCGGTCTGCTGCCACCTAGCGTCTCCAGCTATCAAGTGCAGCCCCCACAACCCGTCTTATTTCGCTGCCACGGCGCGAATGCAGAACAGCGGTAGTTATGTGTGCAAATGAATGTAGTAACAACTGATAATAAAGCCAAACCACCTTGTGTACATTTAGAAAAGCAGTTGAAAGGTTGTCATGCCTTTACTGTTTTGTAAAGCAGTTCTTACGTTATACTGTGACGTGAATCACTTACACAAGCATTAGTTACAAATAATTGGGTCTCATGAACAAATACTGTGGAGAATGTGATATAAAAAAAAACTATAATGTGTTTTTTAACATGTATTGGAAAGCGAGGGTATGCAATAAAGAGTGATGGTACACATATGAATAATTATTAAAATGTTCCTGGCCTCGTCAGACAGACTGTAGAACAGCCAGGTCAAGTAGCATCTAGAAGAGAGAGAGTCGGTTTGCACTTCAGGCAGTCCTATTATAAAACTACTGAACCTCATGCCCCAGTTTGTCAGTGAAGTAATTCAGGACCTTGTACAAATCATGTTGTGAAACTATTGTTATAGCATTGCAGATGCATGATGAGTGAATGGAACATGAATAAGCCAATAATATTATATGTTGCACTGTCCTGCAAGTTGGACTTGCATTGGTGTATAAAATGTTTGCTCATTGTCCAACAGGCATTTGGTAATGCTTTTTCACAATTATAAGGACTAAAGAGACGTAACATGTAAGTATTGTAATTGTGAAGCATCGCTGATATGATATAAAATAAGTACAAAAGAACATTGTGTAATTACTGGAAAGTAATTTTTTATTCCAACAGAATCACCAGTATGAATATGACTTAATATAACAATATACTGTATATTTATATTTTTTATTCACAGTATAGATTACCACACAACATGGTGACCTCTCAGCAAAGTGCAAAGGAGATGACACGGTCCATACATCAATAGCAAGACAAAAGCACATACATGTTCAAATGACTGCAATAACACTGTTTGTAATGATAATAAATGAGGTATAATGTCTTACATTATTAAATCAGGAAACAAAAGATAACTGTGAAACCACATCACATACCTAAAATTCATGATTCTGACATTAATGAACAAGAAATTTCCTGGGAAAAAAAACATAGTATTGAACCAAAACAAATGTTTCAAATTGTGCACCACTGTCATTACTTTTAAAATAGACTCTGTATGTTACAGTTTGTTGTTAGTTATCAATAAATGTGTTCACATGCACACTAGTATGCTGGTTAAGATGTGATTTTTGAAGTATCCTGGTCCTGGTGGATGTAAAGAGCTTGTAATGGTTTCAGAAATCTGCATAAGACTTGATCCTGGTTTTGAGAAAGTACAATAGAAACCAGGATTCTGTGGCATGTAAACACTTTATGCAGGTTTGTGAACCATCTCATAGTCACTGAGATGGTGAGAAATGAAGACACACCTGCAGGCAGACCGTCAGAAGCCTGGATACCGTTATGATCATCCACAGAGGGATATGAATAACCAGGTATTTAATGTTTCATGTGAATGCCCCAATCTAATCTAATCTAATCCAAAACAGAGTAGTAATGCTTAGGTAAATATAATCAATGTAAAAAAAAACATTTATTTCCATGGCTGTTGTTGTGGATGAAGTCGTACTCTACTTGTCTCCCTGTGAAAAATTGAATGATGTTGCCTTATTTAGCAGATCAAATTAAATTTGCGTGACAGATGTTTTTAGTACCGATAGAACCTGGTGGAACTTAATTTTCACTTTACAATTTTCATGTGTTTAAACCAAAGTACCTGGATGTTGCATACAATAAGGAAAACTTCAACACAGAGAATGGTTACGAGGGTTAAGTGAATGTCCAGAAAGTATGAGTTCACGCTAAATGTTTGACTTTGTGGCTGTCAGCTGACACTCGGGAGAACACTCGAGTATCAGTTATTTGGAGGATAGAGTGGTCTTGCCCAGCAGGCTGGATTCTGGTGGAGGCTTGTGATGTCAGAGTTTTGGCTTCTGTGGGACTCAGACTTGCAGTTGTTTGTTCTAAGGGCCTGTATGGTGGCACCAAATATTTCACCTGCTGTAAGCTCAGTGTTGTCAGGAACAGGGGATGCCAGTTTAGTGCAGGCGGGTTTGTGATTTTCAATGATGAGTCTCACAAAGGTCTCATATATATCAGGGTGTGGATGGATAGTTGCCAATGTTTACCTGCCATGACTCAATTGATTGTTTCTCCAGGCAGACAGGTCCATATGGGAAGCGGTGTCAGCGCTGGCGTAATCATGTGTCCATTATTATCCATTGTGTTTGCACATAGTGCTGATGTTTCATTTGTTCTGCATGTCCAAATAGTGACCTGGGTGAGTCAGAAACAGAAGAGAAAAAACAGGTAGAATTAGTAAATGTGGTAAGTTGCAGAAAAGGACAGTGTGTGTAGAGAACAAGTGATAATGCACGCATGAAAACATTAGTACAGAGTGTGTAGGGGCATGCATGTGGTACATGTGTTACAGCCTACTTTTTGATAGGTGCAGGGGTTAACCGGTATTCTTGCCAGGCAAATGAAGTACTGCGGCAGAAGAATGGAAGTGCCAGAGGTAGTGATATGGAGGTGTTGCTGTACATCTCATTTTGGGTCTACCCAGAGGGTTTCTACGTGGTTTTGAACATCATCACTGGGTCCTTATAGAAACAAGCATGAGTGTCATTACTGGAGACAGAGACACGTAGATTTATGGTTAATGTGTATGAAATGGAAATGACATGATTAAGCAGAAATTGGTCTTTTTGTGGGCAGTGTTTTTAAAAGGAGTTGCTTACTTACTTGTATGCTCTTCAGGTCTTTGTAATCATGGCTTATGAAGACAGTCGCTGTTTCGTATGAGTCTTTGGTTTAGGATGTGGTGTTGAAATAGGGTGGGCTGGTTTTCCACAGGTTTTCATAGGGGATTGTGGATGGGGTTTTTTCCACAGGTCAAGGCAGGTAAAGGTATCTGGTGAGGAGAAACAGAAGTTAGTTAACTTTGAATGGTACTAGTGTGGTGTAGTAAAAAGTGTTAGAGATTTAAATGAGTCGAGGGATAAGACATGCAAAGTGGGGGTGAATGTAGGAGCATGTGCAAACAAAACAAGTCAACTTTAGCAGGCAAAGAAAGATCAATCACACAAAGATATAATAACAGAATTAATTGAGGATTACCTGTAGTGAGCTAAGAAGTGTAGACGCTGGGCTGATGTGGCGTGTCGACTCAGTGGTAATGTGATGGTTGAAGGCATCTGCTTGGTGTGTGTGTGTGTGTGTGTGTGTATGGGTCTGTGTGGGGGCTGTTGTGCTAGCTGATATCCCATTAGGATAAAAATGATCATGGCATTAAGAATAGTGGTAGAAGAAAAGTCTATAAATTGCAATACATACAATGTCACGGTCGCTGTACAATTTTACTATTTACAATGTTAAACTTCATGTAATGTAATGTCAAGTACATTTCTTTAAAACTTCAATAAATTCTATCTCCAAATAGTTATGATATAGCAGCATAATAACAAGTATATTGGCAGCATGTTTAACATACACATGATCAATTGAAGTGCGCTTGTTGCAGTTTGTAAAGCTTAGGTGTATTTAATATTTGAGCGTTTCTGCATTGAAGTTGTGGGAGACTCCTTTTGGTTTTTTTTAGTCTTTATGTGGATCCCCACTAGCTTCCACAAAGTGGTGGCTAGACTTTCTGGGGTCCACTGGAGTCTCCCATGGAGGTTTCTTCAGCAGAATAATGCTCAATGATCCAAATGTTACATGTTCACAGAAAAGGGTAACAGGATGTGAGCGTTGGGGTCTATTGTGCTTCCAGTTATTCCACACACAAGACAATGATGATTATTGAGAGTGGTCTAGTCATGTCAAGAAAAATCTAAACAAGTGTAATACATACCATCTCATGATAGCTGTAATATACGGGCAGCACATCAACAAGTATGTTGGCAGCATCTTTGACGTACACATGATCAATCAAAGTGCCCTTGTCAGTTGTTGCAGTTTGTACATACTGTGTGTAATTATGTTCAGCCAAAAAGTTGAGCAGTGTACCGTTCTCCAGTGCATTTTCATTCAAGTCTCCCATGATGATTTTCTTGCCAGGACATTGGTCAATGACATCCAGCAGTCGTTTCAGGTGTTGACAGAAAATGGTAACAGGATAGATTGTCTGTAAAGAACTGCAGCAGTCAAGTTAATACTGTTCACTTGAAATATCAAACATTCAATATTGTAGCAGTTTGAAGGCCATATTACAACATCTCTTGTCAGTGAATGGTATATTCCAACTCCACCATGAGAGTCCTGTTTCAGCTGTTGCAATCGTGGATGAGTGTCGTCATAACTATGGCCACGAGAAAGATGTGTGAACTGGAAGCCTGTGAGACATGGTAGATGTGGTGGATCCTCAACTCCTAGCCATGTTTCTGTAAGGCAGATGCAATCAGCCTTATTCATGTTAGCATTAGCTCGAACATCTGGAAAGTGACCTTTAAGACTTTGAGTGTTGTGCAATATGATGGTAAAATCAGATTGTTTAATGCTGGCAGAAGATAGAGGTGATATAAATGGCTGCATTTTGCTCGTTGCTTCTGCTACTTTTGCATTACAGTAAATGGCAGATTGCTTAAAGTCCTTAATTGTTAAGCCACTTAGACTCGTAACACGACTCAGAGCGACATAGGCTTGGCCAGATGAAAAAATCTTTTTGAGAGACACAACAACTTTGTCAATTGTTAAGCCTTGTACTTTGTGGACGGTGCATGCCCATGCCAACCTTATCGGGTACTGTCTGCGTAAGCCTCCATTATTGGTAACCTTATCTTCCTCAGGTTGTAAGATGGTTATTGTTCTTCCGTCAGGGTCATTTGTGCGTGTTTTTGAACGTTGTTTTTGACCAACCTTGGGGTCATCAAATGCCACATGAATGGAAATAGGTAAATAATCATTGTCACCCTCACTGTCTGGACAGTTACCCACCATGTTAACAATCGTTCCAAAAGCACCGTTTACAAGCCCGTCGGACACATCAATGTTTTTCACCAGCATTATTCGAGCTCCAATTCCTGCATGGATATATTTCTGGAGACAAGTATTGTAAACTTTGTGATGATGGCCATCTTTTCGCTGCAGTCTACCCGTTTCAGAATTTCTCTCATAGTCACGTGCTTTTATGGTGACAGACTCTGGGCAAATGGCATGTAAGTGTTGCAAGTTGAAATGATCAACCTCATTATTTGTAGCAAAAATGTGTAATGCATCGCTTTCTTCACCAGTTTCACAGCTCTTGAACATTTGAAGGTCACAGTCTTGGAGAGGTGTATCCTTTTTATGAGTGCGAATACGATTCAAGGCATGAGCAAAGTCTGAATCCTTCTGTCTGACTATTTGAGTGAGCTCAGCAATATGAAATTCATCCTCCCACAGGTTGATGTATTTAAAGTCATTGTACAAAGCAGATCCTTTCACTGGCGGCAACTGATAAAAGTCTCCAACTGCGAGAATAGACACTTTGGCAAATGCTGTGTTGTCACCCGGCTGCTTAATTTGTCTCAGTCTGCCGTGTATGTATGCTAAAAGTCTGTGGTCAACCATGCTGATTTCATCTATGATCAATAGTTCTAGCTTACCAAGTTTTGCACGTAAGGAGTTAATTTTTTCTTCTGTTAAGTCTTTGATTGGTAGAGACAAATCTGTTCCAATGGAAAATGTATGATGTATAGTACTTGCATTTATGTTGTAGGCAGCTACACCTGTTGGAGCTGTTAGTACTACAGTACAGGCATCTGGTTCATCTGGATGGAGTCTTTTGAGAATTCTAGTTGATTCATAGTAAATGGCTTTGATCAAATGGCTTTTGCCTGTTCCTGCTCCACCTGTGATAAGTACTTTTAAGGGCTCAGGATTCTCACCATTGACTTTCTGCAAACACCACTGTCGAATTTTGTAGAAAATTGCAGACTGTTCCTCATTTAAAGATCGTAACAACTCCAAAGCCTCTGCTCTTGTCATTTGTGTTGTATTAGCCTCTATTGTGTAAACAGATTGTCTGTTTGGTTGCAGATCTGGGATGTTATCATCACTGGCTTGTTCATCGTTTGTTTCGTTTATGTCTTCTTCTCTTTTTGTTTGACATTCAAGTCGTTCTAGTTCTGTTTGTGGACAAATCTGTGCCCATGCATCTTCCAGTTGACCGTTGGCTTGCACCATCTTTTCAGCATCATCTATTTTGTCAGCTTCTTTCTCAAACAGAGCCCGGTTTCCATCCACTATAGATTTCACACTCTCCAATGTGTTGTCCTCATCGTGCACAGCACCATGCTCATAAAAGTCTTTGTAAGTTTCAAATGGAGCAGGTTTCAGTTGGCAGTCCAAATAATGAGGCAAAAATACTTGCAGTATGCTCTGATGGTAGGCTTCAGACTGCTTCATTGGTGAGAATCTAGGATAGCGGATCACAGCATGTTTCTCTTCGTTAGTTCTTTTCATTATGAAGCCAAAGTCATTTTTCAGTTGAATCACCTCACTCTTATCACCTTTGGGGATTTGTGAGTTAGCAAGAATTCTGTACTGTGAGGCAAATGTTGCGAGGCACATGTTCTTAAACATTTGTGTGTCTGGTCTGTTTTTGTATCGGTCCACCACATTTTTCATCCACAAGTGCTTGTCGTCAGTGTGATTGCTACCATGTTGTTTCAGTTGACTTAAGGGCAAACTCATTCTGACAGGATGTTCACCAGTTGGTATGAACTGAGTTCCACGTGAACAGTGTTTAAGTGGTAGACCCGTTAATTTGTAACAACACTCTTGTGCAGAAACTTGCCGACTTTGCAAGAAGACTGTGCCAATTTTTTTCATTGACTCCTTAGCTTGTAAATTTCCATTCATAGCCTCCTTTTGAGCATGGTCGAGCAGCAGTCCCATTTCATGTTCACTTTTCATACAGTACGAAATGATGTAATTTACACAACTGTAAGCGTCGACAACAAATTGTATGTCGATATTAGCCTGCCAGCAGCGTAGTAGATCTGGATTGTACTGATTTATCCAAACATCTTGTGGTTTCCTCTTTAGCACAATGCTTGTCTTTTTGGTCAGCATAGCATTTGCTTTCTGAAAGATGCTTTGTGATATGTTAAAATATTGAAAAAATTCCTCAGCAGACTGGAACTTTTCTCTTTGTGTACGATTTGACAGGACAATTTTCATTTGTTCAAACAGTTTTTGGACCATCTCAGCTTTCATACCAACGATGTCAATGTCTGGCTCTTTCTCTTTTTCAGTTCCTCCTTCACTTTTTTCAGACTCACTGTGTTTTTGTCCCTTAAATTCATCAGAAATACCTGGTCTGGTGATAAATGTGCGTTCTGAGACCGGTCTGGGAAAGTTGAATCTGCAATCTATTGCTTCTTTCTTCTTTTTGTTCTTAGTGTTTTTCTTATGACAAGATTTTGCATGATATTCACTGTGTTTTTGCACATCGATTATTTCCAACAGTTCTGGATCAGACGGCATTTCACATGTGACATATTTATCACAAAATTGTACAACTTCTGCATCAGAGTCTTTGTCTATTTTTGGAGCTTCATCAACCCAAAACAATGCATGTATGTGGGGTGAGCCACGCATCTGAAATTCCACTCGATAAAAGTAATCTGTGATCTTGCCTATCGGTGCAGCGGGGCTTTGTAGAACATCTTTTAAAAAGCATTCCCATCGGAAGTTAAACATTCTGGCTGCAGTCACTGGATTGCACTTTAATAATGCACATTTTTCTGCCCAAGAAAGATCTTCCAGTTTCACTTGCTTGCGTTCTTGCCTAAGCATAGCATTCAACATTTCAGGCCATCTCAGGTCAGCAGAGCTAAATGAGCAGAACCACGTAGGAATACCAAGCTGCCTTATCATTGCAAACAAATCTTTCTGTGCTGATTGCCAAAATGGAGGGGTGCCTCTGATAGGTTTCAGGAATTTGTAGCCTTCATCAAAATGTAGAATTTTTTTCAAAGATTCCGGGTCTGTTAGGATGTCACTGGTAACATCTCGCCTCAAACTTTTGTCCGTCCCTTTTCTCAAGGCTATTGACACATTTGATAAAATTTGATTCAGTTCTGACACATATTGCGCATAGAATAAGTAATCAGTGTTTTGGGCAAAACGTCCATCTGCATTAAGTATTCGTTGATTGAAATATTTACAAAGAGTTATTTTTTCTGGGCGCTCATCGTGAAAAGTTGGTGCTCCTTTTGGAAATAAGACCGGAAAACATTTGGGTTCATTTGTGCCGTCAGACAACAGTCTAATTGGAGAATTTTCCTCTGCTGGAGCAATCGAGAGAATCCCATCAAAATGCTGATCTAGTATCTCTTGACCCAAATCCACTGGTTGTAAACAAGACGCTGCAAACATTCCATGCTGGTCTTTAATATGTGATAAATCTTGTATTTCAGGTGCATCATCATCTTCCTTGTCTGAAGTTTGATTATCAATACAAGTTTCAACCTTTTCATCATTTTCAGCCGTTTCATCATCAATCTGTTCATTGTCAGTTTCATCTAACGTGTTTATCCAGTGTGGGTTAATTGTCACATCTTTATACCATGTATTGTTGACAATCAGATAATTCAGACCTGTTTTGATCTTTCCCGTGTCCACGTGCATGTCTTGATAGTGTCCTTTGTAGGTCAGTTTACGCTTCAGTTTCATCCTCACCATTTTATCTTCACTCTCATCTCTTGGCAAAATGCTCGTCACATGTGAAATGTTGGATGGCACACACACAGTTGGTCCTTGCACAGCGTTCTGGCCTCCTTTTCTCAAAGGTATGAGTCTGATGAAGGGAATGTGCAGGGAAATAAAGTGTTGTTCTAACTCGTTGAGACATTGTAGCTCAGGGGGGATGGGCTTCAAATGCAAATTGTTAGCAACACTCTGTGCAGGCAGTTTACCCCTGAGAAGATGACTATCAAATGTATGACAGATCCATAATTTGGAAAAAGCCTCATCTTGAAAACTGCAATTCTTCCCACAAGATTTATCACATACATGCAAATAAGTAGTTGTTACGCATTTATCAGCAAGGGTGTTGTCATCTGGACTCACTGCAGAATATGTGTTCTTCTTGCATCCTTTAACTTGCTTTCTGAACAGAAGTCTATGACAACAACAGCAGACAAATTCTGGACCGTGCTTGACTGTTTTACGGAAATCTTCAACAACACATGTAATGTCAAATTTCCTGTCCTTTTGTTTCGTAGCGCTGAGATGTTTTCTAGTTTTCACTGCATCTCTAAATGCTTCATCACTGTGATACTTCTGTAATGTCACGTCACATAGTTGTTTCTTCAGATCAGGTTCATCTGCATATCTTTTCTTACTTTGTTCACGCACACGCTCTTGAAATTTTGGATCAGTGGCGTATTTAGTTTTAGTCGCTTCACATAATTGTTTCTTCAGTTCAGGTTCATCCGAATATCTTTTCTTACTTTGTTCACAGACAGACTTTCTGTATTGCTCATTTGTGGCATATTTTACTCTCATTTTCTCTAAAATGTCCTCTTTGTTGGCTGCATATGTTTTCTCCAAAGATGTCAGTTTCCTCTTTCTTGACCAGCGGTCTGCATGAGATTCTTTTTGTTGTTCTTTCTTTGTTCTCTGTCCATCTGTACAATGTTTGTCTTGACGGACATGTTTATCAAATGATGCGCATATGGATTCATCGTGTGCATCCTTAACACATGTCACAATATCATAATGATTGCCATTTGCGTGATTCAGGTAAATCGCCTCACCACTTCTTTCACCTGGTTGCTGTTTACCTTGTATTTGAATGCATGGGAAAAAGTTCCATCTGTCTGCATTGTAAGTGTATACGTCAACCTGCAGTAAGTTGGCAGCTGCCCAGATTTCAATCTCTGTTGCAAAAGAACCTGAGCATTTCATGTTTGAACTGCTTACATGTTCTTGGATAGAGGACTGTCCATTTCTCAAATATTTGTGAAATTCTGCTTCATGTGTTGCAAGATGATCAACTATTTCCCGGCGTAACTTCATGTGTCCATTCTCACTTCCTGAAATGGCGTAGGATAAAGCTCGAAAGAAACAGTTGCCATCGCCTTGAATTGTTTTTGTTTCACAGACTCTTCCCATAGCTGAAATTTCCACAGATTGTGGCTCGTTTTTATGTTAATTTCTCACACCAATCTGTGAACAAAGTCTAACTTTTGTCACAGCAGCCAGTGGTTTGTAAATGAAAGGCATCATGGATACATTGGTTATTTCAATGTCTGTGTCCACATTGCCATTTGATGTGTTCATACCACACATTGCTGGGTTACTTGCACTTTCCTGCACCTCACAGTTTACCTCTTTGGCACATCTTCTCTTTTCAGTTACACTTTCATTTGAAGAGTTGGTGCATGGTGCTGTTCTCTTGTGTTCACCTTTCAACACAGCACTGTAAAGTGGTCTGCCTTCTTGTTCGTTGCCATTGGCATCATTGCTTTTGACAGGTTCTGGCTCTTCACGTCTTACCACGTTACCTGTGATCACCACTTGGACTCCTGTAACCTCAAATGGCATTTCTTTAAGTGTGCAGTTACCAGGAAGCAGCTGTTCAGCAAGGTTTTCCAACTGGTCGTACAGTGTCGTGAAGTCAGAGTGAAAAACAACCACAGCAGTACCTTTCTCTGCATCCACATGACCCTGGATGTTGCGCATATGGGGATCAAATACAGCAAAATGGTGGCCTTGCTTAACAATCACACAGGTTGAACAACTCAAAGTGACAAAGCAAGCATCATGATCTATCAGTGCTCTTTGAATGGCCATATTCAGAGGTACATTAACATTTCTCATGTCTGGATCAGCAGCCTCAGCAAACACACCAACCATTCCACTTAAAGTTAGACCGCACTTTATTGAAAACTGTGCATCCTTCATTGCATACACATTTGGCAACTCTCCAACAAAAAGATATCCATTTGCTCCACTTATTTTACCACCATCTTTGAGAGAGTTGTACAAGTTATTCCCTTCAACAAGAACAGAGTCAACATCATTTACCTGTCCGTCATCACTCCAGGTTGTTATGCTTTTCAACTGATTCATCATCACAGCTGCTAAACTGTTAGCTACACACTGTTTGCCAGCATTGTCCTTAAACATCTTATGACTTTGTGAGATTGAACCTTGTAAGAATTGTTTAACAGGTACTTTTGCAATTCTGTTCCCACTGGGTGCAGTTTCATCAGGGTGCTGATCTGGAAGCTTGGATTCAGGTGCAGCGTCATCAACAGCTTCATTCATGGTGCCAGGTACCAGGTTTTCATCAACGCATTGCTTGAACATGAAAGAATCAGACAAGTGGTTATTCTGCTCAAGAGAATTGTCAGAGTTTGGCAGAGGTTGTTCAGAGACAGCCAGAGGTTGTTCAGAGACAGGCAGAGGTTCAGAGTTTTTCAGAGGTAGTTCAGAGTTTTTCAGAGTTTTGTGAAAGTTTTCATCAAAGTTCTGTACGCCGAAGCATGTTTCGTCAAAGTTCTGTACGCCGAAGCGTGTTTTGTCAAATATATGTATGCCGAAGCGTGAGATTGAGTTTTGCAGAGCTTTGCCAGGCAAAACTTGGGACTGGATTTCTCCAGCCCCACACAAAACTTTGGGTTGGATTTCTCCAGAGCCCAGACAGCAAGGGTCATCAGGGGGAGGGTGGACATCGGCCTCCCTCCGGGCAGCCCAGGTCCTCCTCATGTGCTCAGCGCGGCGGTTCAGCTTGCGTGGCATCTGAAAGACAGACAAAGAAAAATAGACAAGACAACCAATTATTTAGAACACTATTTCCATTTACCCATTAGTATTTTACACTTGCAATGAATGGGGTTGCAAATTGTTATATTTTTCTCTCTTATTGTAATTCCAAAAGAGAATGGAATATTGTATTATCACCTTCCAGCCGATAAATACCACAATAAAAGCAAGCAGACACACACATCATTACCTTCATGTAAAGTATTATAGGCTTTATGTAGTGAACATCATCTACTTAAGCTACATATTACACTCCAAGCAGATCTAGTTAGTGTGGTAAACAAAATAGTCATCTGCATACTGATGCATTGAAGAAGACCAAATTATTGTTTTTAACTAACAGGCAATGTCAGAGATGACCCACAGAAACCACATTTAATGCTGTACATCAAAGAAATCCCTCATGGAACAATATATACATTTTACCAACACTATCCTCCCAGTGTGCATTATGTCATGTTGGTGCTGTTCAATGTTACCAGAAGGAAGTATCTACAGTAAATGTGGTGCCATAATGATGTGTGTAACATCCAAAATAATTGTTCACAGCACATCTTACAGAGGGGAAACAATATTTCCACTGTGTATTGCATATGACTCAATTTCAGCAAACTACACAATTGCAATGTTCAGTATTTATACTCAGTGGTGGCATGTTACTGAGTACATTTACTCAAAAACCATACTTCAGCACAAATGTTAGGTACTTCTAATCAACTACATCTCTAGATATAGTGTACTTTTTACTCCACTACATTCATGTTAAAGCTTTAGTTACTTATTAAATAACCATTTTATTGTTCCATGCTTTTTCAATAAACTTAAGGATTAAGTATTCCTTCCAGACGGACTGTGGCTGAGGAAGAGTTGTGATCTCTTCACAGGATTGGCGGTTGAAGTCCTGGCTCCTCCTGTTTCACATGTGGAAGTGTCCTTCTAAAGACACTGAACCCCAAACTGCTAAATTCACCACAGTCAGCCATAACCGTTATGGGTTGAGAAAAATTCTACTTCTCCAGCTAAATAAACAATTTAAAATCCTCTTGTAACAGCTGGAAAATGCATTGTCACAAAGCTTAAAACAAGCTGTAGTTCTTCATGAAAGATTTAAACACATTTGGTTATTATAGGACAGAAAACTACAAACATACGATGATCTTACAGAATATGGTGAATTGCTGTAGATTAATCTACCCAATAGTATATGAAATACTTACAATTAGCCAATGCTAACTTTAAAAATGTATACAGTAGTAAAGTCACATTGTGATGCTCATTTGTAAATGTTTTCTTAAGCAATGTTTACAACGAAGTATTTGTTACTTTAAACTCTTTACACAGTAATTCTTATTCATCATTGAAGTCAGTTACTTCCTTATCTGTTCACTAATTTGTATCTTCTTGAGAACTTAATATTCAACAAAAGAAATCAAACGACATCCAAAATAGAACAACTTTTTTTTTTAAAGTGCAAAATCTACTAACAAAAAGCCAGTGGCCTGTTTCATTTATCAGCAATCATTTTTGTTCACCCCACCTCGAACTAAAATGGAAAACAACAAAAATTAAAAAAAAAAAAATCACTTCCACTGTAAGGCCAGTAGCAAAAACACAGCAATGATATTGTAACATCAATGAAAATATTTTTTTAAATGATCTTTTTTTTTTACATCAACATGTAAAATATCTATTTTTCCATCTTCTGAGGTTTTGTCATTTCAATATGAACTGTATGAAATGTGCTTTTTATCACCATGAAATTTAACTGAATACACAAATTATACAGTAATGATACAAAACAAGTTCATGTCAATAAAATGGTGTTCATGCACACATAAAAATATATTTCTATCAAGAAACAAAGCCTGTAATTTTGGTTTTAGGTTAAGGGTGTGCACATGTACATGGTTAGTCAACCGAAAACTTCAGGAAAAAAAACAGAAACAATAAATGTTAAGTTGTTTTTGTTTTGCATTTAGTAAAGTTTTGAAAATGATTTCAGAGTATTATGGAAACACGCATGTATTCCTTCACCATCAAAAACAACACATAGCCTACTATTTAGAGATGATAATACGGCCCGAAATCGACAGTGATACACTCACAAATGCATTAAAGATACCACGTGACAGACGTATGGACAACTGATCATAACATAACATCTTCTGACTTGTGATGGCAGCTGACAGTCCGTCACAGCCAAGTGCTGACAGATGGCTTTCTCTTGAATCCTCTATTTTCATTAAGGTGGAAATATCTGCTTGTTTTAATTCATAAATATGAGAACAAACATCCATAGGCGTGATAAAAATTTTTTAAAAAGCACTCTCCACGTTACATAGCTTCTCTTCTCTCACAAAAACAAACAAAATCAATCAACCTTACAATGGGATGTAAAATTCAACAGCAGGGAAGCCACACTGTGAAATGAATAAAGGGAACACGTGGAAAACAACAGCGGTAACTGGGAGAAATCTGAACTGTGACAGTGCCATCTAGGTGGTTATATGACACATTGCAGTCGAAATCTACAATTTTAAAACTTAAAAGATTTCACATTAAAACTGCAGTCATGTAAATGTTGACATTTTTGCAAACGCTCACACCCGTTTTAGTGCATCTTTCTCTTCTCTCTAACGTACACATCACTGCTTTTAACAATACAAAAGATTTTTTGGGTTTTTTTTTTTTTTTTTTTAAATCAGAGGGAAGGTAGACAATATTTCTACTGTGTAATTCATATTACTCAATTTCAGCAACGTATAAAATTGCAATGTTGACCATTCATACTCAGTGGTGACGTTACCAAGTACATTTACTCCTAAACAATACTTCAGTACAAATTTTAGGTACTTCTATCTCATTACATCGAAAATAATGTACTTTTTACTCCACCTCGTTTATGAGACAGCTGTAGTTACTTTCCAGATAACCACTGTTATGTGCTTTTCTGATTAATTGAAGGATTAAATGTTTCTTCCAGGGTGACTGTGGCTCAGGAAGAGTTGTCCACTGATCACAGGGTTGGCAGTTGAAGTCCTGGCTCCTGCTGTTCACATGTTTAAGTGTCCTCCTAAAGACACTGAAACCCAAATCGCCAAATCCCAGGTGGTTGACCATAACCCTTATGGGTTGAGAAAATTCTACTTCTCAGGCTAAACAAACAATTTAAAACCCTCTTGGAATAGCTTGAAAACGCATTGTCACAACGCTGAAAACTGGCCGTTTTTCTGAAATCATGAAAAGTTTAGACATACTGTATGTGGTTGTCACAGCACAGTAACACTCCAAACATATGATGATCTCATAGAATATGACGCATTACTGTACATTAAACTAGAAATCATATACAACAGTGAACCACTGACAGGGAGCATTACAACTGAATACTTTTACTTGTCATAGTTGAAGTACATTTTGCTGATAATCCAGGACTTTTACTTGAGTGGGAGAAGTTTTAGTGTGGTGTGGTATTACTACATGTAGTAAAGGATCTGAATCCATACTTACCTGTATGTTTGTGAAGACCAGTTTCCAAAGCATCATGGTGACAGGATACACATGAAAAACAAAAGACAACCAATCAATGACAAACAAAAACTTGCATCAAAAGACTTTGTGACATGACTCACACTTTAATGATAATGAATATACAGTGACTAACATTTCATGTACTTTAAATGTTTTTCTTCTTCTCACATGTGAATGTTTGACATTTTGAAATTAAATATATTACATAATAGATATTAGATATTACATAATTTTCACACATTTACGACATAATGGGTGCAACAACATTCATTTTTATAAATGATATTGTGTTCAAAGAGTTTAGCATGATAGAGAAAGATGCAGTAAAACCAAATCATCTCGCAGGTATCAACTGACAAATCAGATAAGAACCATGACAAATTTAGGCTCAGCAGAAGTGCTATAGATCACATAATAAACTGTCAGTGTTCATCATTACAGTAACACTACAAACAAATGATGATCTTATAGAACAGTCTTCTCAAATGTTTGGAGTCACGATCCATCAGAATAATTAGCTGCTGCACAGCTTAGTCTTTAATAGTTTCATTTCATGATAATTTAAAGTCTCCATCAAGTATTTTCCAAATGAAAGAACAGACAAACTGTTGAATCAGTGAGCAGATTGTTGCTCGTTGTGATCCAGTTAACAATGACGAGCGCTCAACTGTGCAGCTTGTTAGTGGAAGAGTCATTTCCGTTCAGAAATTCAATGTGCAAAATGTTTTATTTGCTGCTAACTCGTGTTTCTTTATGAGTTGACTGGGCCGATACATAAATAGTTTTGCATGTAACTTTACAGTTTAACCGCTACCAAGTTAGGACAGTAGCGAGCCACTGGAGGAAGAGGGGGTGGCACATTATCGCGGGTGTGTGCTCCTTTTGGAGCCAGGATCACAGCCCCTGCCTCATCAGATGGGGAAACAGACATCTAGTTCAATTTTCTCTGCATCATAGTTTTCCATCCCATAAAGCAGATTATATCATTGGTACAAAATATTAAATGTAAAAACAATTCCCCAGTCTAAAGTATGAAATTTATTTTGATTTTTTTTTTCTCCACGACCATCTGGCGACCCACATGGGGGTCAGAACCCCCCATTTTGAGAATCATGGTTATAGAATATAATGCATTGCTGTAGAAACTACCCAATCATATATGAAGTACTTACAATTAGTAAATCTTTAAACATCTACAGCAGTAAAATGCAACATCCACATGAATGTAGTAGTAATTTTAATCTCTGTTTATGATAATACAAATTGAAGTAAAGTTGTGTTTCAGCACACATAAAAAATATACCAAAAAGCAAAGCCTGAATGATTTTGGTTTTAGTGCATCTTTCTCTGCTGTCTCTACTAGGGCTGCACGATATTAAGAAAAATATAGATTGGTGACACATTTTTTTAGATATATATCACGCTAGTAAAATCAGACAATGGATATCATAAAATGCATGTGTTATACATAAAGCAGGAGAAAAATCATAAATGACAAAATTCAAAAATGCAAAAATTTGATAAAATGTATGTTGTTGAAAAGACAGTAAATATAACAAATACAGCTGACATGCAGATAATACAGTGTATATCACTACAGGGAGTTGTGTTACATTTACATATTTCTTTTTCAAACATGATTCGGGGCATCTGACATTAGTTTGCATAACTGGTCTCAGGTCAAAAAATAAAAAGCATGCTGGGAAATTTTAAACTGTAATATGACAGCATGAGTCTGAGGCTCCGCCTGCATTTAACTCACATGAAAGGACTGCCTTATAAAAATGTTCACAACTGGTTTACAACAAACAGCCCATGTTTTATGAGTAACATCATGAGGAAACGCTTAATTATTGTATCTGACACTGAGAACGTATTTTGCTGTTGAGGATGCTCAGTACTGACAGCACATGGGAAGATTACAGGCTGATTTGATGGAGAAAAGTCAGCAGTGACTTGAGAAGTAAAGGTTTTAAATAATATTTAACTGAACTCACGATGTCGACTTTGTCGATCTGGACTTCAGTTTGACTGCAGCGCGGTAGATTTAATTCATTCAAAGAAGCGTCTATGAATAATCCAGGCCGCGATGCAGTTTCAGCACAACGTGACATTAATTACCAAAGCTAATTAGCAAACCGTAACGTTAACTTCTCCAGACAGCATAGATATTCATAATGAGAACAATGCCTGTGTTAGTGCATGTTTGCAGCGCGTCATACAGACGGCTGTGTTGTTTAAGAAATACATTAAATTAATTAATCCGTCCACTGACCGGCCCAAAGTATGTGTTTCATACACGGAAAATGCGGCACTATCAGTGGACTTATTGATGCCTACTGCGCAGCTGTCGAGTCGCTGACACCGCTGTTTTCCAAAGTAGCTCGAGACTGAGGACAAAACTCTGCTCCTCATTCAGAGAACGTGACCTCTCAGCTCAGAGTGCACGAGCATACACACACATAACATGCATGCGGGCAAATGCAGGCGCAGCCGCGGACACATAACGTCACCTTTTCTCTGTCATCGTGTTCTCGTTATGAAGCCAAGGCTAAAATGTGCAGTCGGGTTTTCACAACGTATTAATGAAACGTTTTTTTTTCTTAAAAAGTAAAACAATATCGCAGGTCAAGCGATGTGACTATTGCGCATTACGCTTTACGGGTATATCGTGCAGCCCTGCTGAAAAATGGCGAACGTAACATACTGCGCACTACTTCCGCGATAAAGAATGCTTTCGAACACAGCTGGCTTGCTGGACCACTCGCTTAATCGGCTAAGTTGCCGTGAGCCAGTTAACCGCCAGCCTGCTAACCACTAACAGTTTGTGGTACCTCAAAATACCGTTGCTTCGTCTACATTTAGCAACACACATTTATTAGCTACAGTCCCAATATTGTAGGTAATGAGCTAACGTTAGCAAGCTAAACTTTTTCTCATGGTCGTCATTCGTAACTGCATTCATACTTCATAAATAAAGCTCAAATTAATTCAGCTACAGTATGGTTTCCAGTGACATTTCTAACATACAGTTAACAACATTATCTTGTTAAAAAAAAACACACATCAACAACTTTCAAACAAATTTCACCCTTACCGTTCTCGGTCCAGAGTCGAAAAGGAAGTGGAAGGCTCAGTGACAGGTTGATATGATCCTCACGATCCTGATTGCATGACTGTTTCCGGGACGCATCTTTTCACATTAATAATCCATTACTGGCTCTTATTTTGTAAAATAATAAAAAATGAGATGATGCCGTAATGATTTGACATGTGATGATCTTATTTGTAATAACTATTTAAGAATTCAAAGTAACTTACTGTGCTGGCTGATTTATCTAAAATGCTGTCCCATTCCTAATCTGAGAGCAATTTTTATTAAATCTTGTATTTCTGGAATTCTCGGATAAGAAGTAAGTACACATTTTATTTGGTAATGTGGGAATTTTATTTGCCTTATAAAAACTTTTAGATACATAACACAACTTCAACATACAACATTAAACCATATAGGGTTGGGCAGTAATACAACATACAACATTAAACCATATAGGGTTGGGCAGTAATACAGCTCATTAAATTCTTTAGGAACTATGTCCTGAAGGCTCAGTCAAGTGTAACCCAATCACCACCTTGTGGTGGGAAAATGTACGGCAATTAACCCAACTTAAACCAGTTTATGATTTTTTTCAGCCTAATTTTGACAAATTATCACTGTCTCTAGTGTTGAGTGTTTGATCTATAGAGTTTACCTCATATTCTTATACCTCCTACCATTTATTCAGCATTTTATAATTACATTTATTACTGTTCATATATTTTCTAATATTGTATTAATATTACTCTGTTCATACTTTCAATTCTGTAAATAATTTTCATAATGTATACTGTATATATTAACATATTCATATCTAAATGACTGTTTATTCTGTTTACATGTTCTACATATATTACACTGCACCAGACTTTATTGCTTCTTTTGCACTTCTGGTTAGATGATAAACTGAAATTTGTTACCTCATTGCTTGTTCTCAAGACAATGACAATGAATTTGAATCTAATTTTTTAAAAAAACAAGCAGACACCTTATTTAAAAGTGGTCAGTAATATAACTGGATGTTTTGTCAGCCTTCTCTAAACTCCTTGTACTGTGGTCATGACTGATGGGGGGAAAAACATCAATTTACCAACAAAAGACAGGACACTTTTGTTGAGACAGTTGATTAAATTAATGGTTTAGCTTAGATTCACTGCTTTTTAGTCAGACAGAATGTCTGTCAAATTATTATCTGATAGAAGCTTTTGCTGATTCAACATACCAGTTCCTGTTAAATTGTCAACATTCATTTATCAATTTTTGTTAACCTTTTTACAACCATTTGGCATTAAATGTTGTTTGAATATTTTTTTCAGTGTTTGACATTATTTCAGCCACATGTCAATCTGGAAGGTTAGTTGAACGCAGGTTGGAATGGCTCAACAGGCCTTGCTTTAATATTTGTTGCCAATTGCAACAATACAGAGTGCACTTAAGAAAGACATTTCCTAATCCAGTTTATTATAAATGTCCCAACAACAACTCAAAATCTACAGCTTTCAAAAGACCTTTTTCATAAGGGTTGATTGAATTGAATTAGCACATTTTACTGTTTTTTAATAAATAAAGAATAATAGGAGAATCTTTAACATGACTGGTAATTCCCAATAATCTTAAATGCTCATGTTGGTGAATTTAAACTCAGATGTTACCAGTATTTCTCTTACATCTATTCTAAATATATATTGCAATTCCTTTTCAGCATTTTGTAATCTAATTGTCAAATCTTCATTTAATTCAACAAGTGCCTGATATTTAGGATTTTCATTGGCAAATGTAATTATTGTGCACATGACAAATAAAGAGTGTGAACTGAAACCTAAAGACACCTTTGAGAACAGTAATTTTATATTTTTAAAATACTCAAAATATGTTCACCATGGTTAATGCAAAAATGGTATGACGAAGCTACAGCAAATTGTTTGTTGTAAATACAATGGAAAAATTAAGAATAAAAATGATGGATGTGCCCAAAAAACAACACTCCTATCTGGAGCTTTATCCAGTCACCAACTTCATCTTTGCTAGATTTAATGCCAAAGTCTGTCTGAAGACAAACCACTGTACCTGGTCAAAATTTATGAATACAACTTGACTTAATGAACAGTATGTCATACACCAGGCACACATGCATTAATAACTGCACATGAAAATTACTGGTAATTTCCCCTCCTTTGTTGGATAAATTTGGTTTTCACATTCAGAACATACTGGAGGACGTCTCCAATGAGTTTAATCAAGATTGACCAATGACAGTTCAGTTATGACCAATTTCTTGCTAAGCACCGCCCTTTGCACTGTTTTTTTGATTGTTGCTGGCCATGTTTTTCAACCAATCTGTCTCATTTTTATTACAAGGATTGTATACACTGATCACCTCTCGCAAGCAATCGGAGGATTTAAACCTTCTTCACGTTCCACCAAAAGACGCAGCTCAATCTGCCAAAATTGAAGTTGGCTGCGGCCACTGACAGGTTTCTGCTTTCACAAAGTTGAGTGAAGTCACTTCAGCTAGTTTAAGCGTCTTTAAAGGAGACTTGCACACTTGTATCATCATCACACTGCCTGTGGTGCTTTAATGATTGTGCAGTAAAACTTCTGCCATTTGTACCTCCTTTATCAGATATCAATGAAATTTGGTGTGTATGTTCAGGACATAGAAAGGGACTTCTCCAGCGAGTTTCGTCATGATTGCTTATAAGGATTTTGAGTTATGAGCAAATATGTTATAGGCCACGCCCACTAGCATCAATCAATATGGCACTTCAGATTTTGGTTTGTACTTGCCCCCAGAGCATGCACACCAAATTTGATGAAATTCTGACCAATGGGTTTTGAGGAACACATTTATGGCATT
>JAQFJB010039862.1:0-13641 GCA_029874875.1 Naso minor
AAAAAAAGGTCTGAGGAATTTTCCAGAGCTGCCCCTCTGTGGCACCAGACGATTTTTTAGGGACTCAGCTGTAAATTCGTAAATCGATTCATTTTGTGCCATCATTAAATATTGCACTTGTTCAGTGTTGCCCGCCATCTCGATCACATCATGTTTTACAGCCATGAGTATGCTCTTGGCTTCCTCGTACAGTGGCATTGTAACAGTGTCACAGTCTGCCAACTCTGCCATGAGCATCTCTCTCAGTGTGGTAACAGCAGGGTGGAATGGCAGGGCAGATGGATAGACGGTGTGCAAAATATCCATAATAATATAAGAAACCAGAATCTGGCACAGTTCTTCACGCTTTTTGACTGGGCGATCTGTGACCTCATCTGTGGCTTCATCGGCTTCATCACTGGTAGCTGACTCATCAGTGGTAGAAGCTGCTCCTGTAACCTTGGAAGTCGAAGTGTCAGAATTATTTTCCAAGGGGCGATTTGTGTCCTGTTGTTGTGCCTCTGTTGAACTTTGATGACCACTTTCGTCTTCAGACAAGCTGGAGACCCTTTTAACCGGACGGCAAAGGTGTGTCGCTCTATCCTGTAATATCGCCTTGTAACTGCAGAGGTGTAGGTCGATCCCATTTTTAAATCTCCTATCGGTGCCATCAAGGTGTAACAATCGTAAGTAGCCTGTGGAATTTAGCATCGTCTCTATTGTGTCTGACACATAGGTTGTCATCTGTTCTGTGCCATGGCAGCGGATGTCCTTTAAAAGACGCTCCATCCAAGTTGGTGGTAACTGAGGCAAGTCCCAGTCGTGGGCGTTGGGATCTTCCAGGATGTCTTGACATATTAGCGCTGAGTCGAGTATTTTCCGGTAACTCTTCATAATGCAAGTGTCTATTGCCTCATAAATCGACGGAAATTTCCGCCATTCATGAGGTAAATGTAACAGGTCGTCCAGGAAAACTTGAGTGAATGAGTGGAGGTACGGTTCGATCATCTCTTCTCTCTGATTGGTACACATGGTAGCCTTAGCTTAGCTCTGTCTTTGTTAGCTTTTGTTAGTGTTCTCAGAACTGAATGTCTTTGGATTTGTGTCCTTTACAGCCTGCTGCTTATATAGGGACCTGAACATTAGCCTGCAAACTTCAGAGCCACATCAAAGGACATCGAACGTGACGTGACGTCATAGATACGCTCGGCCTTGCGTCATCGTTGTGGGCGGGGCGTCCGTGTGGGGGAAAACAATCTCTCCGCCTAAAATAATGCAAATGCGCGGATTTTAAACTCGGACACTAACGCTGACGAGCGGTCACGTCCTACTTTGACTCGTTACAGCCGGTTGACAAAGAACGATACTTGTAAAAACTTCCCAGCACAGGGTTGGATTGTTGCCCGTATCGTTCGAAAGAGTCGATGGACGAATGATCCAACTCAACGGCCGGAAGTGACATTTCCAGGTATGTTTTGCTACCTGATTGAAACACCGGGTGAGAGACAATATCACATTTGCTACAGATATGATGAATTAAACTCACAATAATATTAGCAGTTGAAAACCGTTAGCTCTAAACAGAGTAGCGTGTGTCGGTGAATTCCACGAACCACGATGTGATATATCACGCAGGAATTGACACAGAGAGCAACCTCGAAAACTTCGGGTCATGACTTTTTCACCCGTGGATTTATCGGGGTCGTGCTACGTCACCAAACGCCACGTAAAGACACTTACCTGTTCCGGTGTGATGTGAAGCCGTCCTGCACGGTGACAGAAAAGCCACATCGGACGTGGGTCGCTGCACAGGGGGGTGGTGCTATCCTGGCTGCCCACTGTGACTGCATGGCAGGGTAAGTTTTCTGTGTGTGTGTGTGTGTGTGTGTGTGTGTCTCTTACTGATATTGGTTTTTGCCCAGATCACTATGCATATAATGTGACGTTATTTTAATTTTTTCTGTATTTTTCAGTCTTGGTGGAAGTTGTTCCCATGTTGCTGCTCTCTGTTTAAATTGGAGGCTTGTGTTCGGCTGAGGATCAACCTGCCTGTGAGTGGAATAAGACGTGTGTTCAAAAGACTGAGCCTGCCCTTTGTTGCAGAGACAACTTTTTACACAGAAGACACATCATCAAGAAAGTGGAAGAGAAAAGCTCCAGTCCCCAAAGCCTGTTTCTCTCAGCAGCAACAGTTCCTGACTATGCTGGCTGACAGATCGCCTGATGCTGTGGCTTTGACCCGTTTCAGGGTTTTGCCAGACCATCTAAGAAGCCATGGTGTTTCAGCCAGCATGAGCTAACTGAGGAGGAGGTGGAGGATGTGGAGAGAGCAACTATCAGCCAGGCGTCCTGTGTACAGTGGCACCAAGAGTGAGTTCAGTCAATCTTTAATTGTAAAGCACTTTTCATACGTCCTATTACAGGCTCCATAGCCCAGCGTGTCCTGACAGCTGCTTAATAAATCCAAGCAAATCGTTAATCAACACAATATGTCAACAAAGACACAGGCCAGTTACAAAGCCATGGATCCAGTGGGGGAGACACCACGAGTATGATGCCACTGATACCTGTCGCTATGCTGTGGGAGCTGGAGGTCCCACTGCCAACATGTCCTCAACCAAATCCATCTGTGCTCCAGTGGACTCACCACATCACAGCCTGGTCATCAGGAAGGCTGGTTTCCACATTTGCCAGTCTATGCCATACTTGGGCCTTTCATGTGATGGCTATGTATCGTGCCAGTGCTGCGGTGAGGGCGTTCTAGAGGCTAAGTGTCCTTACGAGTGGGGGCGAGACACTTCGAGCGGATACCAGCAGTGGCTTGAAGACAGAAAAGGACACCTGGAAAGTCTGACAAGCCTGAAGAGGAGCCACGCATATTTCACACGGGTATTGTAATATTTCCTGCTATATACCTCCAAAACCTAAATTAAATGTGTTACAAGATTTTGTGCGATAATCCGAAATGCAGAGACAGTTTTATAAATATTAGTGTTATGAAGATTACACTGCATTTGATTGTATGTGCACCAATCATCATCAATCATCATTCATCACTTGGACTCCGCAGGCTTGCCTGATACTCAGGGTAACAAGAGATGAGGAGTTCCTCAGTGCTGCCGTCAGTGTGATGCAAAGATTTTGGTCACAGCACATTTTTCCAAAACTTCAGGAGCTGAAAGATGCACAGGTAGGTAATTCGATTTTCTGTCAGTTTGTAAAATGGCAACAGTAAGTCATAGTGACTGTGAGTTATGTAAGGTATTTATTTATGAACGATTCATTTTAAATCATGTTACAGAAATGTTGCTGAATACTCACTAACAAGGCTGAGTGATATATATAAAAACTGGTCATGTGTAACCCATAACAGATGTACATGTTTCTGCTAAGGAGGCAGAACACAGGCCTGCTGAAAGCAGCACAGGGACTGACACATCAGGCAACAGCACATCTGGCAACAGCAGCAGGGGGACAGGGTGTTCAGCAGCAGAGCAGCACTGAAATAAATCAGGGACGTGTGAGAGACAATCAACAGGTGGTACATGGTCCAGAAAGGCTGTCTCCACTGACACTTACTAATATTTTTTTCTAATTGACAGTGAAGTATTTTAAGGTGTTCCTTTTTTTTACCCTGACATGATTTGACTGTTGTGATCCTGCAGTCTTTCTCAGAAGAGTCAGGTGATACTGCTGTGACGTGTCCTTCCAGCTGTTTCCATACAGGTTTGGGTGTCCTGTCTGATTTGACAGGACGATGACACCCCCTGCTGTCCAACAACTTCTTGAGGATAGCATCCCAGGTCAACCTATAAGCTCCCTCATCCCAGTTCACTGTCCTTGCAAAAAAGGAAGTCCTAAATCAGGATGAGAGGGCTCACACATTGCCCCACACCTGTGATGCTGTCGTCAAGGAGATGTCAGACAGCAGACAGGCAACCAGACCTTTTTTAAACTAGCTGACAAAACACATCTCAGCAACATCACAACTTCTCTGAGGAAGACTGCAGGATGACAGCAGTCGAAAAATGTCGGGGTAAACAAAAGAACACCTGAAAATACTTGTACGTGGATAAGCACAAAATATAAACAGGTTGTACAGTCAGAACAAGAATGAGTTCTTTGTTGTATCAAACAAGTGTTATACAATCTCGTTTGCCCTGAGGCTCAGACTATTAAACAATGGCACATATATGATATTCTTAATTCAGATTTAGTCAGTGTCGTACATAACACTGTCAGACATGTTCAGTTCTGTCAAGTACAGCCTCTTCTCTGTTCTGTCTCTCATCCCTCAGTCTCTTCACCAGATGCAAAGGAAGTGGGCCATCCAAAATGTGGTGCTGGCTTTTCAGAGCACCAATTACTGTCTCTGCAAGACACATAGAACATTTGTTGTTGTAGTTCTTCCTTTGCATCCAATAAAACAACTAAAATGTCGTGATGTCTGATTCCTCAAGCATTCATATAATGGAGAGCTGACTGCTGACTCAGTACTTACCAGTATGAATTCTGATGTTTGAACTTGCAGGAGAATTTGCCACATCTTCTGCTGACAGCTGTTTTCTTCCCCGCGTGAAAGATGGTGTGATGAGTTGTGCACCCAGGACAGCAAAATCTTCTTTCAAAGTGAAGCCTTGTGTCACAATAGCTGTCACACGCTTTTGCGATGTTATGGACGCAGCAAAGCCGATCAAATAATCTGACATTGCTCTGAGCATCCATTTTAATGTTTGAAAAAGTTCTCTCGGGTTACAAAGTGACTCGCTATATCGCTAGTCTGTTTCTCTACCAAGGAGACAAGGTGGAGCGCACTTTTTCCGGGAAGGCGTCTACTTTTAAAAAATGTAAGGGGCGTTGCTTTGTTAGCGGCAGTTCTCACGGCTGTCCTAGCAACTGCCTTGCATTTTGATGTTTCCAGGCGATCAGTAGGCGGAGATCTCAGACTGTGTGGTATCGCGAGACTACGTCCCGTCATTCACCTGCTCTCTCGGTTCATCCTCAAAGCAGCTATTGATCCCTCTAGTCCAAGGTTGACCCTTGATGGTTAACATGCTTATCCTTTAATCACTACCTTATTCATGGTGATGAGTCACAGTAAGTTTGTAATGCAGTGAGTTTCAGGAAGATTCTGCTCGGCCTCTGTTGTCCATGCAACCAGTAAATATTGAGTCCTCACACACACATCCAGGGCTCTTTCATGGTCCCACAGGCCTTACGTATGGACCTGTCATGACCCTGGTCAGGTATTACATACACCTGCATTATTGCGCTGCTCTAAATAGCTGTGTAACCTGTTCAGGGACATCCTCCTCACCAGCTCTTCAGCACCGAGTGTTTGTCTCTCTTTGCGAATGATGAGACCATCTCTGACTCCCAGTCTGCTGAACAGCTCTCTCCATCCTGCTACATCGGCGTCTGTCTGCACGTAGCATGGACTTAGTAAGATCCAACCACAGTCTGGAGGAGAGAAAAAGCAGACAGGCAGCAAGATAATTATTAACAGAGGGAGAATCAATAAAGAAACGCTTAATAGGACGTAAAATCTGGAGAAGAGTAGAACAACAAAAAGGTAAAGGAGATGAAAAAAAAAATTACTGAAAGAGCAGTGTTTAATTTTTGATATCAGTTCATTGTTCAAATCACTAATGTACTTAGTCAGATCTCACAGGGAGTCGGCTCTTCAGCTTTACAGCCAACAGGTGCACCTCTACACTGCTTGGCCAATACAAAGAGATGCAAAGCTTTCAGAGTTCCTGCTAATGGTGGATGGTGAAAAGAGCAAAAGCCTGAGAGGAAAAAAAAGTCACTAGCAAAACAAATTCCTGATTAAAACCTGACACTAAACAAGATGAAGCAACAAAGTGCTGCCGGTGCACCTTTTTTGGAGGAGGGAATCAGTGATCGCTTTATGGTTTATGGGGTCGTCTTGTGAAAATGACTGCTGCTAGAATGGACTGACTGGGGAATAGAGGAGGTTACTATTGTTAGCTAATGAAAACTGATGAAATAACAAAAAGAATATGAATGAATGAATGAAGGGCTTTATTTCAAACCTGAATGATATAAATCACACTTGAAGCACTTTAGTTGATACTTTGTATGTTTGAAAATGAGTAGGAAGAAGCATGGGCTTATTAATTCCTACCCCTTCTCCACTTAGGACCTAGTACTAGTACTAGGATATCTTACTTCCTGTGTATCCTTTTTTTTTTTTACATACTCCCAACACAAACAAACAAACAAACAATCTGAAACAAACAACAACACCATAGCTGCTCATGTCAAAATAAATAAAATAAATAACAATTATGACAGAATGCGAGAACCCTAGTGCTGGTCATACCCCTCTTCTTCCCTGTACCTTGTAAGTACCATCTGTTTGTACCAGTGTTTGAATTTGCTCATGGCTCAGACATTTTCTGAGCTCCCCCGTTAGTCTGTTCCACAGTTTCACTCCACATACTGAAATGCAAAAGGTTTTTAAAGTTGTACGTGCACACAGATGTTTTAGCTTCAGTTCCCCCCTCAGATTATATCCCCCTTCTCTCTGAAAAAAACATGCTTGAATATTTACTGGTAATAGGTTGTACATGTACATGATTTGTGCGGTTTGAAAATGTACCAGATCAGTGAGTTTCAGTATTTTTGATTTTGAGAATAAGGGATTAGTGTGTTCTCTATAAGCAGTGTTATGAATTATCCTGATAGCTCTTTTTTGCAGAATTGACAGTGGTTGTAGTGCAGATTTATAAGTATTGAGTGTTCCTTTTACAGTTATCAAATAGCATGAGTTTAGTTTTGTTTAAACTTAAAGATAATTTGTGTCTGTCAAACCACCTCTTTAATTTACACATTTCTTCAGTGATACACCCCAGAAGTTCCTGTAAATTTTCCCCTGTGCAAAAAATGTTTGTGTCGTCTGCAAATAGCACCAATTTCAATATATTAGAGACGTTACATATATCATTTATATACAGAATAAACAGTTTGGGGCCCAGCACCGACCCCTGGTGGACGCCACAGGGAATGTCCAAGCACGTTGAGCTGTAGTCTCCCAATTTCACAAATTGTCTCTGGCCCTTCAAATAACTCTCCACCCAGTGCAGAACTATCCCCCTGATCCCAAACCGTTCCAGTTTATTGATTAATATGTCATGATTGATTGTGTCAAATGCTTTCTTGAGATCAATGAATATTCCGATTGCATATTGTTTATTTTCTATAGCGATAGTGATTACCTCAATTGATTCCATTAATGCCAGTGATGTTGAACTGTTTGGTCTAAATCCGTACTGATTGTCAGAGAGTATTTAATGTTTTACTATGAATTTGTCCAATCGGTTGTTGAATCCTTTTTGTAGAATTTTTGAGAATTGTGGTAGTAATGAGATGGGCCTGTAATTTGTGAAGTGGTGTCTATCCCCAGATTTATACAGCGGTACAACTTTAGCTATTTTCATTTTGCTTGGAAATTTGCCGGTTTGGAATGATAAATTACAGATGAAAGTTAGCGGTTCCGAAATCCCCTCAATGACCCTTTTCACAATTTTCATATCAATGTCATTGCCATCAGTAGATGTTTTATGTTTACATTTATTTACAATATCAATTATTTCTTTCTCTTCCACTGCTGTGAGGAACATTGAGTCGGGATTTCTATCTATAAGACTGTCTTTCCAATCCTGTGATGACAAGGGATCAGGAATTTTTTCAGCCAGGTCTGGTCCAACACTCACAAAGAACTGGTTAAAGCTATTCACTATATCATTTTTGACATCGTTATCGATAAAATACTGAGGGTAGCATTGTCTAGGGCTATTTTTGATAATGCTGTTTAATATATCCCATATTCCTTTAATATTTCTTTTATTTTTATTTAATATCTCACTATAGTAGTCCTTTTTGCTCATTCCTCATAATACTGATTAATTTATTTTTATATTTTTTATATTTATTTACAGCCTCTTTCGTTCTTTCTTTTATAAATTCTCTATAGAGTGTATTTTTCTTTTTACAAGCATTCTGTAACCCCCTAGTTATCCATGGTCGATCTGAGTATTTGTGTTTCCTACTATATTGTTTAATAGGACAATTTTTATCATATAATGATGTAAATATGCTTAAAAATGTGTTGTATGCATTATCAATATCACTTTCCTTATACACAGCATCCCACTTTTGTGGGATGCATCCATAGCTTCATCTGTCCTCAACCGTCTATATGTTGTCTTTTCCTCTGACTGATTTCCTTTGAATTCACCATCATAAACTGTGAAGACTGGCAAGTGGTCACTGATGTCAATGATCAGTAATCCACTGACAGTGTTGTTTTCAATATCATTGGTGAAGATGTTATCGATTAATGTGGAACAGTGAGGTGTGATTCTGCTGGGTCTGGTGATTTTTGGATAGAGGCTCATGCTGTACATTGTATTAATGAATTCGTCTGTTACTTTGTGCTTGTTTGGATTCAAAAGATCAATATTAAGGTCGCCACAGATGAAAATGAGTTTTTGGTTAATCTTTGAAAAAGATGCTTCGATCCAGTTAGTAAATAGACTCTATGCTAGAACCTGGTGTCCTATATATACAACTGATTATTACATTTTTGTTTTTTTCTCTACAGTTTTCAATTATTATACACTCAAACAGATTATCAACTGCAGTTGACATATTTCCCACTACCCTATAGTTCAAGTCTTTGTCCACATATACAGCCACGTCTCCTCCACTTTTGTTCTTTCTGTTGATGTAGTTGAGTTCATATCCATCCAGCTCGAAACCCATTCCTTTATCATCGTTAATCCACGTTTCAGATATGGCAATAATCTTGAATGGTTTTGTAAATTTACTTAAGTAATCCTTAATGTTACTGAAATTTGCATACATGCTTCTACTATTGAAATGGATTATGGAAAGTTTGTTATCCGTTTTAATGGTCTGATTGAACTGTTCGTCCGTATAATAACAGCAATTATCGGTAATGTTGGAAAAGAAATTATTATCCGGATCTATATCGTTTTCTATGTCCAGTACGTTATGCTTTGTATATTGAAAAGTTTTCAGCTCCATATTGTCATGATCAATAGTCCTTTGAGTTGTGTCATCATTGCTTCCAGATGAAGGTGAATGACATATTTCCGACGGTGTCATGGTCGTGTGTTGTGGAATGAATCATACCTTACAGTCCGGTTTATGATGCTCACTGATACCTGTCCAGGTCCTCCATGTTCCTGATGACGACAACTTTTGCTTGCTCTGGCGTTCCGTTCAGCTTGATCAGTACTTTACAATTGTTTGCCCATGTGCTTTGAATTTTCCCTTGTTTTTTCAGATTGCGTGCTTTTCTTGTGATGTCGGAGTTTCGTTTTGTGAGGTGCTCGTTAATGAATACGTTTGTTCCTTTAAGCTTCCTTCCCTGCTTCAACAGTGCAGACTTGTGTTTTCTGTTTACAAATCTCATGATAATGGCTGATGTATTGCCATCACTTCTCCGGGGCAGAGGGTGGCAAGCCTCTATGCTGTTTAAATCCACTTCAATCCCCTTTGAGTGGAGGAAGGCAGCCACCTGTTGCTCCACCGATCTGTCATCCTGCTCACCGGGCTCCCCCCCGTTGTCAGTGGTCACCGCCCGGGCGTATGACCGGGGTTTGATGCAGAGCCCGGTCACAATTACATCGTTGATCCTGGAGTATTGCTCCAGGTCCACCACTCTGTTCTCCAGCTCCACCAGACACCAGGCGTTCTGGATCCGGAGAGCCTTCACCTCTTCCAACAGCCCCAGGAGGCCTTTCTGCTGCTGTTTAACCGCAGAAATCTCCTCGTCCAAAAACTCCAGGGTCTTTTTAAGTTCTTCGGCGGCATGCTGCTGCTAGGTAATGCTACCGGTCAGCTGTTAGCCTAGCCACCGGTTAGCTAACTCGCAAACTTTGCAACTAGCGTTGCGCTTCGATACGTGTTCCAAAATCAGCATCGTAAACCAAGCAGTGTCCAGAACCGGTGGTATCAATAGTCAGTCCGATGTCCGTAATCCAGGATCAGTAGTAAAAAAGTAGAAAATAGACCAAAACCGAGCACCAAACACACAATGAGTGAGCGAAGGAAACAGGAAACAGGAAGTTTCATCATTTTTCATAGCTTTTGGTACAGTTCAGTCAAAAGTCTTTGAGGAGGTCGTCTGTTCACCCTCACAGGGTATCTCCTCCTGTCTTCAGGATTAACATGTCCAGGATTATCTGTGGGTCCAGCAACACTGTCATCATCACTGTTGTCATTGTCTCCTGTTGAGAGTGGGACTTCTGGTTTGTGTTTCAGAAGATTGAAGTGGGATCTGTGTCTTGTGATTGTGTGGTCATGTGTCTGTGCGGTGACCATCATTCCTTTCACTGTGATGACTTTGTATGGATTAGGGTTGAATGGTGTTATGAGTTTTCCTGTTTTCTTCTGACGTATTAGGACCACATCACCCTCCTTGAGTTCAGAGTGTGATGCATTCCTCCTTTTGTCTGCATAATGTTTCATCCCATCCTTCTTCAATCTGTCTGTCAGACGGAGAGCTTCATCATTAGGAGGATGAGAGAGGGATGGCAGCTTTATTGCTATGGGTCGACCATAGAACACTTCAGCTGGAGGCTGGTTGGTGGTGTGATGAGGAGTTGCACGATAGTTCCTGAGGAACTTGTATAGCTCCTGTTTCCATGGCTTGCCTTCTAGTGTAGCTGTGTGTACTGCTTTGGTGAGGGTTCTGTTGAACCTTTCAACTTCAGCAATGGGTTGTGGCCAGTAGGGGGTGATCTTTCTGTGGTGGAAACCAAGGTACTTTGCAACGTCTGAAAAGTCTTTGCTAGAGAATGGGGGGCCGTTAACACTTTTCACCACTTCCGGTATGCCGGCGGCATAGTGTGAGTATTCATCCAGCATGACCAGCAGATAGTCACCTGAAGGGAAAGGTCCACAAAAGTCCACTGCAACATTTTTCCAAGGACCATGGGGAAGTTCTGATATTTGTAGTGGCTGATGCTCGGTTTTGGGTGTGGATGACTGACAAGGAAGGCAGTGAGATATCAGTTCTTCAGCTCGTTTGTCTATTCCTGGAAACCAGACTTTTTCTCGCAGCAGCTGCTTAGTTTTGACAATGGCTTGATGTCCTTCATGAGCAAGGGCAAGTGCTCTGGATTGCAGGGTCTGAGGTATGACGAGTCCGTTGCCCCTCAGGATGAGGCTGCCTCCTTCCAGAGTTGTAAGCTCTTCTCTGATGTTGTAAAATGTTTTCAGGAGTGACTGATCGACCTGTGTGGTATTGTCATGCAGGCTTTTCCAGTTACCTGAGTGAATCATTGACAAGATGTTGTAGCAGTGGATCTCCTAGGGTCTCTCTCTTTACTTCTTCGAGAATCATTGCTTTAGGCACTGCTTGTGCCGCAATGAAGGAGACATGCATTTCAGTGTCAACATCATCTGTGATTTTGGGTGAGTGAAGTCTTTGTGGATGGCGAGACATGTAGTCTGCTGGGTTTGATTTTCCATTTTTTGTGGAACACTTTGAACCTGCAAGGTTGCAGTCTGAGGGCCCACCTTTCAATCCATGCGGGAGGCTTGGATTTCGGGTTGTTGAAGATGAGCTCCAGTGGTTTGTGGTCAGTGATCATGGTGAATTCAGCTCCATACAGATAGAGATGAAAATGCTCGCAGCTCCAAACGATTGCCAGTGCCTCACGTTCCGTTTGGGAGTATCGCTGTTCGTGAGATTGTTGTCATGGAGTCGCCTGAAAACTTCTTCCAGGGAACGGTCGTGCTCTGCGGGAGTAGTACCAAAAAGGTACTTCATCACTGAAGTTTCTGACACCCGGTATTCCATGGAGCACATTTTGGATTGTGTGTTGGAAAACCTCTGCTGCTGAGGAGATCCCAAAGATGAGCCTTGTGTATCGTCTCAGTCCGACATGTGTTGAGAATGTAGTGATGTACCTGGATTCAGGTGCTAGTTCCAGTTGGTGATAATCTGCATTAAGGCCCAGTTTTGAGAACATAGCTGCACCATTGAGATCATGCACGATGTCATCCACAGTGGGTGCTATGTGTCTTTCTCTTTGGACAGCTGTATTAGGCAGGCGCATGTCTATGCAGAGGCATATTTTCTCTGGGTTTTTTGGTTTTGGGGATGCCACAATGGGTGACACCCATGGTGTCGGACCCTGTACTTTCTCAATAATGCCTTGGTCCTCCAAGCATTGTAGCTCCACCTCCACTTTCTTCCTCATGTGGAAGGGAATGCAACGGTGAGGCTGGACGACTGGTTGCACACTTTGGTCAATGTGCAGTTTGACCTGGAAGTCTTTCAGCTTACCTATGCCTGAGGTGAGGCTCGGATATTGCAGGAGCAGCTGTTCAGCTTTAGACAACTTTCCTGGTATGGCCTGAGCGCAGTGAACCACATGTATGAGTCCCAGTGCAGTTGCAGTGTGATGGCCCAGCAGTGAGCCATAGTTACCTTCAACAATGTAGAACGTTGCCTGAGTTGCTCGTCCATTAGAAGAGACTGTCGTGGTGGCTTTGCCGTGAAGGGAGAGGGGAGTTTTTGTACCATAGGGATAAATTCTTTTGTTCGACTGCTCAAGTTCGAGTTTAGTTTTCAGTATGCTGTAGGCTTTTCCATCCAGGAGGTTGGCTGAAGCTCCTGAATCAACAAGAACATCAATGCTTTCACCAGCTATTATAACTGATCTCACTGGTGGTTCTCTGTGCTCTGCGTCTTTTCTGACAAAGACATACTCCTCATCTGTACTTGAGTCAACAGCAGCTGCGTGACTGATGGGGGCTGTTTCAGCATCATTAGTGAGAATAGTTTTGACTTGCCTGTGTCTGTTGGGCCATGTCATCTTTTGTGTGCTCCGTGTTGGTTTCATTTTCTGTCCATGTTGGTGTTGTTTCACTCATTTGTCAGGTTCAGAAAGACAGCAGTGGGCATAGTGGTTGAATTTCCCACATGCTTGACACTGGACACCTTTCGCTGGGCATGCTGACTGACCACCCTGATGAGGAAATGTACCTCCACAGTTCCTGCATGTCATCTTTGGCTAATTCTACTGTTCAGCGTTTGCCTTTTGGGGCCCAGAGGTGGTCCATTTTTTTTTCTTGTGTTGGGCATGGCTGCGACCTGTCCTGTTTCATGTTTGTTCTCCATGCCGGAGGCCTGCAGTTCTGAGGTTTCAAAAGCTCTAGCAAGATCCAAAAGCCCTTTAAGAGTCATGGCTGGGTCTCTCAGTGCCCTTCTCCTGAGACGTGATGATGTGCAGCTGAGAACTATCTGAGACTTTATTTCTTTGTCCACATTATTGAATTCACAGTTCTGGGTTAGCTGTCTTAATCTGGTATGAAATGCATCAACAGTTTCACCTGGGTTTTGTTTTGATTGTCGAAATATGTAGATTTTGTACTCCACATTATGACTTGGACTGAAGTACTGTGAGTAGCTGTACTGCCTTATCAAAATCATATGGATCTCCTTTGTCGGGAAAAGTCTCAAAAATATCTTGTACTTGTTCTCCAGCATAGTACAGTAGCATAGCCCTTTTTCTTGTTTTATCAGTTATGGCTGCTGCAGTGAGGAACGTTTCGAATCTCATCATCCCCTCTTTCCATTTTGGGGAAAGGGAGGCT
>JAQFJB010041225.1:0-13618 GCA_029874875.1 Naso minor
TCAAACACTGGTAGTCAATGGGAAGTGCTAGCCTGCCTCCACCTAAAGTCATCAGATAAACTTTCCAACAGCTCTAAATGGTCCTGTGTGCTTGTTGTGACTTGTTTATGTAGCATGTTGTTATTTTTAGACTCACAGTAGCACTTTGTCATTTTAGAATCAAATACATACCAGAGGTAAACTGCAGGGCGCGTGCATACTAGTAAACAACAGAAGAAGAAGTACATAAAGTACTTTATAAAGTGCTGATTGGAGTCTAAAAATAAAATAACCCCTTTTTTCCCTTTAAGTGAATTTTTCTGTTACTCTTTCACCACAAACTGTAAGGAAGCAATGATCCATCAATGTGACCAGTGACTCCAAACATACATGTTGCCATGTCAGCATTAATACAAACAGGCCAAATGGTCTTTGACTGGAACTTATGTTGGTATGTGAACTATGAGTCGGGTTCGTCGGAGTGACGCAGCAGCTCGACTATGAGCCCTCAGTTTCACAGGAGAGACCTGCTCTTCCACCTGCGGCAGTAAAAACATCAGACAGATGTAGATCAAACATTCGGTCTCACACAAGTTCCGACAAGTTCCTGCAGGTTTTGTCCGTCTTCTCAAGAACTTTAAATGCTGCCAGTTAAAAGGATGAATATGGTCAATTTAGTTTAATCCATGAAGGCTGGGGAGCAGATCACACCTCTTTCAAATTCTTTCTGACTGAACATGTTTGTGTATGACACTTCTGACATATTTACCAGATTTTTGCAGTAGTCCAGAAACACTCTGTCTAGAGATGTTAAGATATAATTCAGTAATTCTTGTCTTGAATGATCTTTTCTTTTATCAACACCAGTATTTACCACTTTTCTGTTCAATGTTTCACTTAAATCTGTCACTGCAAACAAACAGACTTAATCTCTGGAGCAGAAAAATGAAGTGAGATGAAAGGTTTCCTGCAGAGTTTAATCACACTTGGACCTTTATATGAGATAAGAAACTTTAACCTTCATTCCAAAAAGAGCACACAGGAAATGCCATTAAACTCACTGAGAGCAGCTATTGTTTAGGTCACTGGGTGACTAATTTAATCTGTAGATCAGATCAGGATGGTTCATCGGCTTCGTGCTTGAAATCCAGAAAAGCGAAAACTAAGGGCATAATTAGAACAAGGGAACAGAATCTAAATCAGATCTGGATTGAAAAAGGTGAACTCATCCTTTAATTCCTCCAGTTTAGACTTTGCAGAAAGTAAAATTTAGATTTCCACATTTAAGAGCAACTTCATCTTTGTTCTATACGTTGTCAAGTTGCGTTCCTCCATCATGCCAAATGTTTCCAACAAAGCTCAAACTCAAAGGAATCTGTCGTAAAATTCAAGTAACATTTTGTTTTGTCTCCTGTCCTGAACTTCCAGATAACAGCAGTCAGAGTAAGGAAGGAAGTCAGCAAATGTGACAAAATGTAACGAGAATCAAACTTTAACACAGGACCTCGTCTGAAAAAATTTCACTCACACAGATTTTCATCTGTTTAACAATGAAAGAAACAAATCCCATGATCCCACACTGCTTCATGACATCATCAACTTTTGTTTTCAGCATTTCGATAGAGAGACCTCTAGTGGCAGAAATTTTATTCTGAACCTTTGAATCTTTTTCACTAGAGAAGATCCTGATTGGTCCCTCGGGTAATTCCTAATAACCCTAAAAGATTTTTCTGCTTCATGGTCTGAGAATGACCCTGTGGTCCGAGGGTGAGTGTGTGTGTAAGTAACATTAACATGTCAGCACATGTCATCTGTTTCGACACACCAACATGTAAACACACATGATGTCTGTGTGAACAAGAATTTAGAGCCAGCTCAGGATTAAAGCTCATTTAAAAACACCTTCAGTTCTGAGCAAAGAAGTTAAAAGTCAAATATTCAGAAATAATAAATTTTGTATTTTGTGCATATGTGGAAATCAGACTGGCAGCTGCTCAAGAGGCCACAAAGAGCCTCTTTGTGTCGTCAGGAGGAAATTCCCGAAAAACTGAACAAGTTGCTGCAAGGCAGAAAAAAATGTCTGACAGACACACAATGAGAGTGTGTGTGTGTGTGTTGGGGGGGGGTCACTCACAGAAATATGTTTGTGTGCATTTGGGCAGTTTGGTCTCATTTACTGATTTTCAGGATGCTAACACAGATGAAAATATTTAAAGGTTAGGCAGTTAATCTGTTAGAAGGCTGGACTGTCTGAACTTTGGCAGGTTTTTGTCAAAAACTAAAGTGTTGGATTCATTAAACCGTTGGCCTGATGATGGCGCTGGATAAAAGCCTCACCAGAGTTATTAGCGTTTTTATCCTGAGAGGCTCATGAATGTCTAAAGCTAAATTCAGGACAAGGCGTTCAATAGTTCCTGGGATTATTCACTCAAAAGCCACTAACGTGAACCTCGAGGTGGCGCTACAGGAGAAGTCAGAGAATCATCAAAGTCAGTAAGATTCATCCTCTGGACAGCAGAGCTGTTTATTTAACTGTCACGATAAACTGTCCGAAAACGGTTAAAAATCTTTTTTCTGAGACAAAGAAGAGCTGCACTGACCGACCCGTCACGATGAAGAGGAGGAGCCACAGCAGCAAACAGTGCTGGCATGAAGGTAACAACAATGAGGTCATTCAAGTTGACAAAAAATAAACTAGAAACTAAAACTACATGTGAAAAACAAATAAATTAAACTGTTTTGGGCTGCACAAGTGAAGTAAATATCTACTTACAATTATTTGGACTGATATATGACGTAACAATATGATCTTCGATATTATAGGAAATGATTATTTTACATATTCTCTCTTTTAAAAAAAACATATTAGAAAGGTTATGGTTTGCACTGCAACTAAAGATTATTTTAATAATTAATCTGTCGATTATTTCACCATTAATTGTTTATTCTGTGAAAAGTCAAGAAAATATGAAAGTACTCATCTCAGCTTGCAGGTTCCTGGTGTGACGTCTTCAGATTGCTTCTTTTGCTCAAACAAGAGCGTAAAACACAAGACAGCACAGAAAAGCAGCAAATTCTCACATTTTAGAGACTAAACCAGCCATTTTTTTCCTTTTTTATTTTAAAAATGACTGAAATGATTAAACGATTATCAGAATAGTTGGCTATTAATTTTCTATCAATCATCGATTAATCATTGCACGGTTACGCCGTGATATTTGCAGGGATCTGCACCGAACGAAGTCTGGTCTGTAGAATATGATATGTAGGTCAAGACAATTCTGCAGAACCACAAAAACTGAATTAAATTGTGTTTTGACACTCACATTTCTCCTTAAACAAATATTGCGCCATCTGCAATTTAAGAATTGCAGTAGTCCATCTTGTGATTTTGATTAAATTTTGATTTATTTGTGCATTTATAAAACAGGCTGTCAATTGAGGCTCCTTTTCTGAATATGTAGAATCATTCAAACACTTCAGTTCATCTGTGCATTACAAAAAATTAACTTAAAGTTTCTTTATTCAGATAATTTCCTGATCAAACAAACAATGACAGCTAGACGTCCTTCTTATTTTGTACACAAAAACAAAAAACTTAAAAAGACTTTGTTGTGGATGAAGATCTAAAATAACAAAGCCTGACTTTTATACATTTAATCTGGATGGTTTAAGGAGTCTAAGAGGATTTTAAAAATTCAAGCAGTTTGTGAAACGCGTCGACTGAACATCCTACAGGTTTCCAGGGATTTATCTTCCACACAAAAGGATGCTGCTTCTCTCTGTGCTCTCTATCACAACTCATTAGAGATGTTAGAGGCAGATGGATCATCAGTAATGGCACAGAGCTGCACTGTTAAAGGTTATGTCAATAAAGAGCCCTCGCAGAGCTGATGCGCTCTCACTCCCGGTAAAGATGCTCTGTGCTCTCGTCTTTCTCCATCTGACTCTCACACACCCTGATGACTAAAGCTGCGGAGCTGCTTCAGATGGGCATCGCCCTGTGAGAGCTTTACTGAAGCAACAATGAATTCATCTGCCTGTCAGCGACTCTACGAGCTGCAGAGCCTGTTTGACACTCGCATGCCATCAGAACTGGATATCGTAAAGCAGGAACATCAAGGTCTGAACTTCAGCCTGTATTCCCAAAGTTTACAGTGAAAACAACCTGCATGCAGAACAGAACGTTCTGCTGTGAGGCTGCACTGAGCTCAGACTCCAGAGACAAGAACTGGATGTGGTCATAAGTATGTGGACACTCGTCACCCGTTTAGGCTTGTTTCCTCTAAAGAGACAACAGTGTTCCTCCATCTTTGTCTCTGAGTTCACCCCCACAATGCACTGCTGGAGATGAACCAGAGCTGTGTTCCAGATCGCACACTTCCCTCAGTGTGCGTCAATGCAGTGCGCTTACTGTGTGGTGCACTAGCCCCAACAGGGTAGTGTTGTCCCAAATTGTTCACTGCTATTTTGCACCTCATGGAAGTGATGTTTTTTTGTTTTGTTTTTTTTCCCATCTCTTCTTCTTCTACTCTTTCTATTTTGCCTTTTTTCAATACTGAAAAATGTTCTACAGCAGGCCTATTCAACTGGCAGCCCGCGGGCCAACTCTGGCCCCTGAGTAAAGTCAGACTGGCCCACTGATCATCATCTAGAATTTACTAAAGTAATCTTGTGAATGATTGACATTTTTGCCACAGTAACTCCTTCAAAACTGCAGAGAGGGCTCCTGTCATACAGGACATCTTGGATCCCCGGCAGTCTGTAGCAGCCTAGCATAGAAGGGATGGGGATCGAAACCTGGTTCCACATTTTTCAAAAACCCCAAATCAATAACGTTTGAGCTTATCAATACCACAATCGAGTCTAGTGGGTTCTAAAATGTAATGAGTCTTTTAAATCAAACCACTTGTGCACAAACATACATCACCTGTCTAATGCTAAATAAAACTTAAAACTGAGTTCCCAGCCAACATGTAGTAAATGAAACGAAGAATTCTCGTGGTGAGTTGATTGCCAGAAATGATGTGCAAAAGGAGGAAGCGAGACGCAATTTATGTCGCACATTGATTTTTTGTAACGGGGAAACACAACCTCCGTACTCCACATTATGCTTCAACTTAAGCCAAAATGCAGTAACGTTACCTTCAACTGTCTTCAAGTTGAAAATAACAACTACAACAAAAATCTCCACTATATTCTGTCTCCAGCTGCAGCAGGACAGTTTCTCCTCAAACTCAAGCAGCCGTTGTAAGAGCACTCAAACTCTGAAGCACGTCCGCTAGTAAATCAAAAATAGTGATCCAATGTTGAAATCCGTGTTGAAATCAGCAGGATAAGAGCCAGTGATCAAACTGAACGATTTGACATAAGGTTACACATTGTGATGAGTTCAAGTTCCTGTAAGTAAAATGACTATTAGGCAAAAAAAAAAAAAAAAGTAAATAAAAAGTTATCGTGATGTGTTAAAATGTAACATCAAGAAAAAGAACAGTGAAGGGTAATGTCCGGCCCCTGGACACTTAGTTTTCTGAAAATGTGGCCCTCTGAACAATATAGTTGAATAGCCCTGCACTAGAGCATGCTCAGTCGGCACGCTTTCCATGCCGCTTATTATTAGGTTATTCAAATTTATATGTTAACAATTCTCTCTTTTTCCAGGTTAGGAGGGGTACGGACCCACCTGTCCCCACTGTGATTTATACCTTGGAACAAAGTAACAGGGGAGAGTAGTTGAAATCCACCCCTATGAAATGGGACACCCTTTAAGAGTGCAATACTTCATCAGTACTCTTCAATGACTTTCACTGCAGATGTGGCATGTTTTTGCCGGAGCTGTACAACACGACAGTGCAGAAATGATTATTTATGGGCTGTAGTTACTTTAGGCAAAAGCCCCCCTTTCTTATGAAGTCTCCACTTTGGCTGTATGTGTAAATGGAGCAGTGCGACACAACACACCACGGGATGGTGATACACAGACACAATGTTGTTAAGGTCTAACTAAACCCCCGGAGTTTTGGCTGACATGCATCCTTCCTGAAATTCAAAAAATGCATCTAGAATGTAAAAAAATGTATCCATTCGTGCAGCACTAGGAGGCGGGACCTTAATGAGAGCAGACTGGGAGAATTGCATAGTTTGAGTACAGTGACTGTGGTTCGATTTAGCTGTTAGCATATTGTAGTTTTCATACATGTGTCCACAGTTCATTTAATAGGCAGCCAGCTTCTGTCTACCTGAGATCCACCCCCCCACTTAATTCCAGATGGTTTTTCCTTCATTTCTCACATCACATATGAGTTCAACTCAACACTTACCTGTGAGAGAACAGTTTTTATTTCAATAATTTTTGGCTGTGTGTATTTCTTGGTGTGTGTCAGTGAAATGAGATTGGGCCTAAGATGCTTTTTTTTAACATTTGTCTCCATCATTGGCCTACAACTGCCTACAACTGTTAAGCATAGTAGCAGTGTCCTCTGCCATTGTGCACTGTTTTTTAAAAAAAAATTTTAGATTAAGTTTTTAGTCAGTCATTCAGTGGTTGCTTTTGTAGTATTCCTTAAAGTGCCAGGGTGCATAAAGGTTGATGGTTAAGTGCCACTGCAAAGAGTGTGTGTAAAGCACAGTGCACACCAATGACTCTCCCCTACAAGGCCTCCTCCTCTAACATCTTGGCGCACAGGACCATGGTCGCTGCATTGCAAAATCCCCTGTCATAACAGGAAAAAAGAAAATAATCTTTCAGTTATTGACTTCTTTGTGCAATATGCACTGCTGTATGACCTTTACCTGTTGATTTACTCTGAAGACAAAGCTCTCCGTTCCCCAGTGCTGTCATGTTAGCCTCCATTAACTGACTGGTCTGTATGTCCAGTTTGAAGCTGAGGGCTGCGCACCTTCGGCTGCACATCTTGTCCTCTATATCAGTGTGCCTTGGTTTTAGTGCTTTAGAGATATTATTTTGCTCAGGCTGTCTGTCTGTCTTGGTCTGTGGCTAGACTATAAAATATTTTTGTCTGTTTAAATGTTTACTGTGTCAGATTAGGCGATTAAGGAGTGATAAACAGAGAGAGACAGAACAGACTACACCTTGCTCCCCGATCAGTCATTGTTTGCAGTTCACGACTTGTGTAACTGTTCAAGACTTGTCTTAACTGACCTTGGCATATGACAGTACAGCGTTATTTATGACTCGCATTTTGTTCTTGTTAGTTTTATCACTTGTAAAGGACCATCTGTTGAAACATCAGCATACGACAGTGTTTGTCTTAAGACTCTCAATACAGATACACAAAAGAGCAATAGAGAAAGAATCACTAACCCAGGATGGACATGTCATTTAAAAAAAAAAGTTAAATAAAAATGACAGTATTTGTTTTATAAGAGTCATGGTAACAAAAGATACTGCATAGCGTATGCGTAGCTTGTGAAACGAGTTGATTTCTAGAAAGATGGTGAGCAACTTCTTTTGTCACTAGTTAGAAAGAAACTGAGCCACATGCGCTTTTAGCTATTATTAGCATGCTAACACATTGAATTGACATGATGAACATGCTCAGCATTATCACTGCTGAACATTAGCAAGTTAGCACTGACATAAGCTTTGTTTTCATCCAAATGTTTCACAATGTACAATGAATTTTTGAGATCATGATTTGTGTAAGTCTTGCTTTGTTTCCAGTGCACTTTGCCACATTTACCTTTCTTTAATTTTTCTGCATTCCCCTTAGGTTTGTGTGTGTGTGTGTGTGTGTAAATTGAAAATGTGCATAATTACAAGTGGATGGAAACCCAACTCGTAACACAACGCTCTAGGTGCAGTTGTGCCTCAATGTGGGCTCACTGAACCTTCAGTACGGCTGTAGAACAGAGGTTCTTATTTTTTTAATGTCAAGGATGCCACCTAGCACAAATTAGACCCAAGCCCCTTATCTAAATTGTTTTACATGTTTTTCTTCAGACAGCATGTGAGACCCACAATATTATAAATTCTGTCACTGTATTATATAGAATTGGAATGAGAATTAAAAAAGGCACCATAAAAGACAGGTGTTTTGAAGTTGTGCTGGTTCATGCAAATCACAGTCGGGCCCGTTGCATGCAGCTCCTCACCTAACAACTCGCTGGAGGTGTTTTGTTCTTACCATCCCTCCCAACATTATTTAAGTGACCTTAAATCTGATTTTAGTAGTGTGGAGTGTATTTGTTTCTGGTTGTGAAGAACAATTTGTATTCCAGACTGGCATTGCTAACAGAGTATGACAAACATTCCTTTTCCTAAAGCTGCAGCACAATCAAGCCTCCTGCTAGTTTGTCAGTGGTAAACCTTTAATGTAATCAGCAGCAGCAAGACAGTATTCGCATTGCATTAGCAAACCTAAAGCGAAAATGCAGCTCTGATATGGCTGAATGAAATTTTTAAACAGCAATAAGGATGATGACTGAATGTATAAACAGAAAAGTTTGAGACTGAGACTAAACAAGAAACAGCACAGGTTCATTTACAAGCTGCAGAGGTGCAGAAAGCTGAGCACTCACCACTCATTCACCAGCACAGCTACACATCTGTCAGTTAGCACAAGACATGGCTTTGGTTTGAGTGCACCCAGGTCAGTATTGTTATTCCCTGCATCCAAGCTGCAGTGAAACGATATTTATTCAGGGCTTGGTGCAGCATACTGCAGTTACTAAAATCAAGCTGAACCAAGCTTGTTGAAAACATTTGATTAAAGGATGTGACTTGATTTGGTCTTCCTGTCAGTTCTACCACTTTCAATGATTTTAACGCCTTTTTCCCAATTCGAGCAACTATTCTGGACACAAACATCCAAAATGTGAAAAATCAGCAGCATCTTCATTTTTTTAATGTCAAATTGTAATTTTGTCCCTGTTTTTTTTTCCACCACGCTGGCTTTTCAGTTCTCGCTCTGCCCCATTCATCTTTGCAATCATATTTTATTATCTTTTGAAGTATTTTGCTGCCCTGAATGTCTTTTCCTTCCAATTAACCCTTACAAATAAACACATTCACACGCCCTTTGTTCCATCACCAACTCACATTATTGTCGGGGTTTTTCACACTCGTGTTCTGTGTGAAGGAGATAACTAGCACATAAGGGAGGAGGAGGAGCAACATTGTTCATGGAAATGACCCCAAGTGTGTGTGTTCACCTCTGCAGTCTTATTGTTCAGTGTTTTGAACATGAAGACTACATCCACCAACACTAGCACCAGCCATTTGGGATCAGTGAGACGGATAAAATAGGGGATGGGGCACTCATCTTACAGTATGTAGGTGCTCCTCCTTTGCTGTTTTGGATGATTTGATCCTATGACAGCAGAGTGTGTATTGACTGAAAAAAATCTACATAAGGGTATAAACATGTATACATTATAATTGGAGACTGAATTTTACAAAGGTACTAAAGCAGCTTGAGGAGAATGATATATATATTGGGTATCTCTGTTCTCACAGTGATCTGAACTCAAGATTGAGGTAAAAATCTACGTTTTTGCTGCTTTAGGTGATGTAATTTGCATTGCTTGAATTGACTTGTGTTTTACAGTGTGAGCAGTGGTGGAAAGCACTATTTCTTATTTTATTATTTTTATTTTTATTTTATTATTATTATTTTTTAGATATTTTTGGGCCTTTATTTGATAGGATGGCTGAAGAGTTGGACAGGAAATGGGGGAAAGAGAGAGAGGGATGACATGCAGCAAAGGGCCACAGGGTGAAATCAAACCGCGGCCGCTGCAGCAAGAACACACAGCCTCTGTACATGGGCACCTACTCTACCAGCTTAGCCACCTGGGTGCCCCAAAAGCAAGAATTATTTGAACTTGAATATACAAAAACTATGCCTAATCATAGCACTTCAGACCATTTTAATGCCAATCATTCTGTGCGATGAGATCTTCCTGCGCTTCCCTGTTTATAGGAAACACATAAATATGCCTGTGAGGGACTAAGTCAGAAAGTAGGAAGAGTTACAGGTGTGTGTTTTTGATTCTGTTTTCAAATAGGATTTCATCTGTGCCAAAAATAATTAAACAAGCAGAATACAATAAATTTCTGAGCCAGTAAAAGAGGTCAAGCAAACAGAACTATATACATACTGTATACTTATACTTTGAATTACCAATAGGCACGAACTGACTAACTCAGTAAATGTTAACACAGCAAAACAGACCTGTTGAACTGAACACAAAGAGGAACATACTGTATATGATGGCTTGTGAAACAAAAAGGGACATCACAAACAAAAACATCACTAACTACACTACAACTTGAACACAAACAGGACAATTAGTCTTTCAGTATAAAGAAAGAAAGAACAAATCAAATCCTCAAATCCAAGTCATGCCTGCAATATGAAGGACCGCCCTAAGACTTTTAATTGATTCTGCAATGCAAGGGGTTTTTTTTTGTTTGTTTTTTTGTTGTTTAACTCTGTAACTGTCTCCACCCAGTGCAGCAATGAAAACTGGGGGCACGTCAGCAGTCTCTAGTTAAGTGAGGTGTCTAGACACAATGTCAATATTGTATCCTGATTTGTGATTGGCTGCAGCATCATTTTATGAGTTTCTGCCCTCAAGAGTACTCATACCTCCACCACCCCATTAACACAGCCTGCCCCCTCCCGACACGCCTGTTCTGGCCTGCAGGTGTCACTGCTAAATTGTTTCAGTAATGGATTATTCCTAAAGAGTAGAGAAAAAATATTTTATAAATGATACTGACATTTGGTAATGGTTTATTTTTGAAGACCTGCCTCCTCTGATACTGAGCATATATGGAGAACTGAGGAGTGGATTATGCTTAACTTAAGAAGTGTTTGAGAACTTTCTTTGATTCAATATTATTTATCTGCAGAAAACTGGGTCACCAGCGACTACACTGCCCCTCTAAAGTTACAACCATTTTAAAGCCACCCTTCAAGTCTGCAGGGTGCTGTTTGATATTTTTAAAGAGATTTTGAAGTGTTGCTTTAAACACTTCATAACCTGGTAGTTGCTGTTAAACATTCTGATCAAAAAGGTCATCACATACTGACCATTCTGAACTGACATTTTCAGGGTAAAACCCTAAAGTTTATGACAGTGTGAAAGACGAGTTGTATATTTATCAGAAACTCTCTATATTAGGTGTTATGAAGGTCGTTACTCATATTCAAGCCTCATTCGATGCACCTTTTTTTCTCGACAGGATGTTTCAGCTAGTTTGCTGCTTGGTTTTGCTCTAAACCAGGTCCAATATGCAAAACATTTTTAAAGGCCTTGAATTTAGAAAAGCTTGCACAGATAGAAGTGCTTGAGGTGTCCCTTTTGGTGTTGCTAAGCAACAAGGCACATTCACCTTCTGTCAATCACTTAACAAGCAAAGAATGACATTGAGTAAAGGAATTAGATAACTAAGGAAGAAGCATAGCATCTATTTCAGCCTTAGCCTGATGCTCTTTATTTATCATTTTTCTGATACTCAAACAACAAGGATGGGAACAAGTATTACAAATTTTCTCTCATTACGGAACAAGGCATGAAGCCCGCCTCTTTTTTTCTGATTGGACAGCAAAAGGCAAAAATCAAGGGTCATTTTCTGCTTAGAGCTCGGTGAAGGATTACCATTTTCAACTGGGAGTGCAGGTGCTTCCTCAATAAAAGCAGCGCAACACAAGTGGATAAATGAGAGGCGCCTGCAGCGCAAAAGCAGAATTCAAAGTGCTTCAGACTCGTTCAAAACAGCCACAAAATGCACCCCCTGTTGCTCAGAAAGCATCCTGTATGATTACAACCCTGAGGCACAACATGCCAAATCAAACTTAATTATCCCAAAGAGGACATTAAGTTCAATGCATTAGCAAAAGAATGAACTTGATTTAGGATAGTTTATCAAAGTGTTTTGGATGTACTCACTATAAATTTGAGACAGTGATTTAGTGAAAAACTATAATAGAATATAGCTATACAAGGATGCATGTCCATTGCTGCAGAAGTGCTGTTTTACAAGAGCAAACTTGTTTTATTTTTAAGATATGGTCAAATTTATAGCACAGACAGCCTTCTGCTTCCACTTCCTCAGGTGATTTCAAGGGGCCATGGAGCAGAAAGTAAGATTTCCGAAGCACTTTCTCATCGCACAAAATGATCTTTATACAGCTAAAGACTGTTGGGAACCTTTGCTAGCAATTTAACCATTACCATTTTTTTCCTTTTCAAAATGTACCTTTCTGACTAAACTGTTATGAAACAGAGCCTCCTGCTAGGTTTTAAATCCCCTGCCTACTTACTGATATTTTGAAGAGCTCATTAACGAGGACTCTGGCATGACTCAGTGTAGCAAAACATTTTAGTAATGGCTGCTTCCTTGTTCTGATACGTTCTGAATCTTAAAAAAAGCATAATCTTAATTTTAAGCATGGTGACATAATAATATAACATTATAAAGTGCTGAGCTGTTATGTGAAGGGTGGGGGGATGGGGGGGCAACCTAACAATGTAGTACACAATAATCACAACATCCCACTGATATCCTACAGCACTGGCATTGATGTACATGTGAAGCTCTGACTCAAAGGCAGAACTGCTAAGGAAGCAGCTTCCTACTGAATTTGGATTGAACTAAGTTGTTAGAAATTTGTGTGCTTCTCACCCCGCGACTCAGTTTGGTTTCTCCCCCACACAGACTGTTAAAGCTGCCGGTGTGACTATTAGGGCAGCAACAACAAATCAATAAAATTGCTAAAATTTAACAATTGTAGGTGTTGGATACAAATGTCATTATTAATTATTGCGTCTCTCACTGTGTCCCGAAACTGTTTACATGCAGACAAAGCTGAACAGAGCGTCTTTGTCACTGTGTTTTGCTGTGGCCATCGTGTATCTGCAATGTGGTCATTAGAAAGTGAATGATTTTCCCCCTAATTGTGCATCCTGTCTGTCTCTCAAACTGGACACAATGCATCCTGATCTTTGACTGATATATCGTGCAGATTGATGTGACCTACACAGACTACCCTCCCCTCTATACACCCAGGGCTGATGCGTCCCTCTAGGCGAACTAGGCAATTGGCAGTTGGCACTTCGGCAAGGGCGGCAAAATGTGAACTAACAATAGCCTTGGGCCATATGCTAAAACTTTCCAACCAGCCAAAATCAGCCCATCAAATGATAACTGCTGATGTATTTGTGTAGGTATGTGCCAGCACTTGCGATGGGTATTCACCACTGTTTCTACACAGACAGATTCACTGAGTGTTTAATCTTATACAGCTTTTTTAATATATTTTTTTTCTTCTAATAATACAAGCGCCTCATCCCAGCACTCCTCAGCACACAAGGATGAAGTGGATTTTTGCCCGTAAAATATGGATATGAAATGCTTCGCGTCGCTTTTGAACTCCCGTGAAGGTTAAATTTACTCTCAACTGTTCAGCGCCAGCGCCAGAGCAACACTGTTCTTCAAGGTGCGTAGGCAACTTGCACACAGAGTGACACTCTGCTGGCGCTCTGCTGGCTTTTCTTTGCCCTGGTCAATTCCGCTCCTCCTCGACTTCTTATCAATCAATCAATCAATCAATCAATCTTTATTTGTAAAGCGCTTAATCACATCTACAGACATTTCAAAGCGCTTTCA
>JAQFJB010042375.1:0-13584 GCA_029874875.1 Naso minor
GCTCCTCCTTTTCTGTCCCTACCGCCGGCTTTAACTGTGTCCGGAAGATTCCATTCTCCTTTTCTGTCGCTACAGCCTGCTTGAACTGCACCCGGAGGATTACCTCCTCCTTTTCTGTCGCTACAGCTGGCTTGCACTGCGCCCGGAGGATTACCTCCTCCTTTTCTGTCGCTACAGCCGGCTTGCACTGCGCCCGGAGGATTACCTCCTCCTTTTCTGTCGCTACAGCCGACCTTGACCACGCCCGGAGGATTCCATTCTCCTTTTCTGTCGCTACAGCCGGCTTGAACTGCGCCCGGAGGATTACCTTCTCCTTTTCTGTCGCTACAGCCGGCTTGCACTGCGCCCGGAGCATTAGCTCCTCCTTTTCTGTCCCTACCGCCGGCTTTAACTGTGTCCGGAAGATTCCATTCTCCTTTTCTGTCGCTACAGCCGGCTTGAACTGCACCCGGAGGATTACCTCCTCCTTTTCTGTCGCTACAGCCGGCTTGCACTGCGCCCGGAGGATTACCTACTCCTTTTCTGTCACTACAGCTGGCTTGCACTGCGCCCGGAGGATTACCTCCTCCTTTTCTGTCCCTACCGCCGGCTTTGACAGCTTCCGGAAGATTACCTCCTCCTTTTCTGTCGCTACAGCCGACTTTGACTGCGCCCGGAGGATTCCATCCTCCTTTTCTGTCGCTACGGCTGACTTTGACTGCGCCCGGAAGATTCCATTCTCCTTTTCTGTCGCTACAGCCGGCTTGCACTGCGCCCGGAGGATTCCATCCTCCTTTTCTGTCGCTACAGCCGGCTTGAACTGCGTCCGGAGTACTACATACTCCTTTTCTGTCACTACAGCCGGCTTGAACTTCGTCTGAAGTATTACATTTTGTGTTTCTGTCATCACTGCTGGTGTTAACTGTGCCTGATTTTGTAATAGTCTCTTCTTTTTCAGATAACTGCTCCAGCTGGCATAATCTAATGGTCAGATGAGTAGACTGAACATACTCGCTGTCAATAGCATTAGGAAAGTGTTTCATTGTGATAAAAGTATGTTCCAAAGCTGCACTTGGCATTATTCTTTTATCCGGATTTATTTGCAACATACTTTTTAATAGGCTTAAAAAGGCCTGTGTGTCCTCATACTCAATTGGATCTAATATGTTTTTGCGGGCTATGTCATCTAGGTTCTTATAATTGACAGAGGTTCCAATCAATGGTATTTTATTCAGGATCCATGTACCTTCGGGGACATTTTTTTTGAAAAAGTTGCGGGTATAAAGCCCTTCGTTCAGCATGTGATCTTCAGGCATGCCCTGCATCTGCACAATGTCTCTCATTGCTCTATTTTCAGAAAAGAGTGAAAACAGGTCTTTACCCAAGTATAAATACACCAAAACACACCCAAGTGACCACATGTCAACTGCCTGGTTCACTGGGAGGCCCAAAAAGACCTCTGGGGCCCTATAAGAAATAGGCTGAATTTGACTGCCACGTGAAAATTCAGATATCCTCATGGCTAAACCGAAATCAATCAGTTTCACTCTGAAGGGCTGTAAATCATGATTCACTAACATGATGTTGTCTGGCTTGATGTCAGTATGCATTATTTGTGTGCTATGAAGCATTTTCAAAGTCACCAGCATTTGCTGTGCGATAACTCTAATCTGAGGCAAACTCAGATGCTCTGACTCATCACAGCACTCTACAAGGGTAGCAAGATCTTTGTTTAACAATTCAAAGACCAGACAAGCATTTTCCTTATGCTCAAAACGGTCAATTAACCTGGGAAAGTACTTTTCGTTTTGCTCAAGCTTTTGGAGAATTTCATGTATTTCCACCTCTTTCTCAGCCAAATCGTCGTTTTCCTCCTCAAAAACCTTCATTGCAACCTTCTCCTGAGTGCTTAGTTTTATGCATTGCATCACTATTCCAGAGCACCCAGTCCCCAGATAACCCTTTATCTGGTATCTGTCTGATTTACTAGACAGAATGCAGTTTATTCGAAAATACTTTTGCGGAGATTGTCGTGAATCCATTTCTAAAAATTTGTTTTAAATTGACTTAAATATAGCACTTATGCTGCTGTCAGTTCAAAAGGTAGTCTATCTGCTGTAGCTCTTTCACTCTCAATCAGGCCTACTGCTTTGCAGAGCAGAAGCCTTTAGAACTTTCTTAAAAGTTTGATCTTTTAACATCAAAGGACAACTTCAAAGCTCAGAGAAGTTCAAAGAAGTTCAAAGAAAAACTGCAAGTGACATCACAAGACTTTTAAATCATGACGTCACATTCAGAATGTTGAGCCTCACTGTTTTGTTTCAAATTTAATAGATGAAAACAAAATGTCAGCCACGTTTGCCATTTGGCCTTGTTTGCACTTTTGTAGAAATTATGACAGCAAAATTTCTTTTCAGAATTTATGAACTGAATTCTAAGGATTTCGGGTCACAAAGGTAGAGTGGACATTTCGATCACCGACTTGCTGAGGAGCCGCAGAGTCCCGCTTCTGCACTCTGTGTCCAAAGCGCACTGTACTGTGAAGATTGGACATCGTGCAGAAGAAAAGCAAAATTAACAATATGCGGATGAATTACAGATAATGTTCCATTTTTTAAATGTTAATGTTAATTCATGTTAACAATAATGAGTATCCTGCTCATTTCGCTCCTTCAGGTTGTAGCTATTCTTCGTTTAGAATGTTGTTAACTTTAAACATTCTTGTCTTTAAAAGTCATTGCACGTCTCCGTGGAGATTCTGTGCGCGACAGGCTGAAAATTGAGAAAACGAAGGAAACGAGCTGCTGTCCCCGGGTCCAGAAATGATTAGATTATAAAGGCAGCGGAGGCTAACAGTCAAATAAATATCTAGGCTATCAGCATCCGAAACATAGTCACCCATCGGCTCCCGCAGGCCGCAAAAAAGCGATTATCAAAATTAATCAATCAATCAAAAATACTTTATTAATGCCCACAGGGAAATTACAACGTCACAACCACTCACTGCAATTTCCCTGTGGGAAATAATAAAATGAATTTATTATTATTATTATTATTATTAGTAGTAGTAATATTAAATTGGGATTGCAATTAGCAAAACAAGGCCCTGATTGAAATTCACCACCACAGCTCAGCTGAAACAAGATATTTATGAACATCCCCAGATCAGAAATGATGGAAGAAGACAACACGTCAGATGATAATGATTTTATTTTATTTTTTCATGAAAGACAAAAAGGGTAGACACATACTGTTCAGCTATATGTTTCTGGATGATAAACTCAAAAGATAAATCACCACTAGATGGCAGCCACAACTAACTCTATGTGTGAGCCTGATGACTCACTGCTCAGTGGCTTCAGTGCAGGTGGATCTCAATGTTCTTCAGAGGGTGTCTCTCTTTCTTTCCCTGGATAAGCTCCAGATGTTGTGAAGGTGCTTTTTGTTCCCTTGGTCCTGTTTTCTGGAACAAACTGCATGCTGGCGTGAGACCTGTCCCTGTGTCTCCTTTATAAAGCCAACTGAGAACATCTGTTTCCTGCCGATTAAATTTAAGATTTATAACTATCCTCTGGTATTTTTTCAATTATTCTACGTAGAATATGTTACTCGTTCTATATCTTTCAATGTGAAGCACCTCAAGTTTACTTGTAGTCAAGGAGATCCCTGTGAGCAGTGTGCGAGATACATAAATAAAATAAAATGCGCAGGGTTACCACCAGGTGAGTCAGCGTAAAGTAAGTTTAAGTAACACGCTAGCTGTTAGCAGGGTTAAAGTTAGTTCAGAGAGATGAGAGAGAGAAAATGTCCTCTACTTCACAGCAATCTGAAGGAACAAAACATGTATTTTTCTTTTAATTTATATAACCATGCTATTTTTATCATGGGAAAAAAATTGCAGGTGTACTTTTGATGGACATGTACACGCTTGAGTAATGGATTACATGTAACAGTATTACGTAATTAGGATACAGAGAAAAGGTAATCCTAACTGTGCTCCATTACAGTTACAGGAAAAAATACTTTATACTTTTATAGATCTGTGTATGTTAAATGTCAGTGTTTGCCTTTGTTCAGCTTTGTTGTCCCTGTCTGTGTCTGTGTTTGTTTGTAAATACACAATGCAACGGTTTTTCTATGTTGTGTCCTCCACAGTGTGTTTATGACTGAGTTTTGGTCCCAGGCTCCCAGCGCTCGCCCACCTTCATGCAGCAGCTGTCCATCCCTCCTGACTCCTGCTACTACAGCTAACCTTTTTATTAGTTATTGATTATTTTATAAATATTGGTGAAATGTTAGTCTTTGTGTTGTCTTCCTCCTTAATGATATGTACCTTTTCTATCGGAGCTTCATAAAAGAACATTGCACTAAGCAGTCTTTGGTCTCATTAGTTTGTGATTCACATGCACTAATGCTCATAAGAATATTTCTCGAAAAAAAAAGCCTGTATGTCTTATCCTCTTTTGTGGGACAGATTATGTAAATTGTAGGAGTTCAGAACTTTACCCTCATGTATTGCACACCTGACACAGGTTTTAGCTGAAGAGTAGATATAAAATGTAGACATGTTATTTATAGATGGTGTGTCATTCTGACTTATTTAGCTCTTGTGGGAGCTTTTTGTTAAAACAAAGGAGGATGGTGTGAGACCATCAGTACACAGAGCCAGTGTTTTAATGTCATCATATAAACAAAGACCCGGCCATTCACTGGTCTGGTTATTGGAGAGTTGAAGATGTCCTGATTGTTCTATCTGAGTGTTCTCAAGTTGTGATCTGATCAGGTGCTGCAGGATGAAGGTCATGAAGATGATGGCTTGGCTCCCTCAGTCACCACCAGCTCCACCTCCTTCCCTAATCTCTTGCACCCCTCTGTACCAAACTGTACTGAATCAGTGACTGTGGATACCACAGTACTCATCATTGCAACATATTTTTCTGAATCTCGTTATGAGAGTGCATTAGAGGAAGTTGTTGTGGCCGAGTGGTTAAGGCGATGGACTAGAAATCCATTGGGGTCTCCCCGCGCAGGTTCAAATCCTGCCAACAACGTGGAAACAATACTCCTGTTGTGCAGTGTTGTGTAGCTTTATTGGCTGTTAAAGCAGGCAGGAAATCTTCATTGTTGCTAAATGAACTTTGACCTGATGCAGTGAGGCTGTGCTTTCTGTCATCCTGTTCTCTTGTTTTATGTAGAACAACGAAATAGTTCTTTACACATGTGCTGTCACAGGATAATTCACTGATGATGTTTCTGTTGAAGAAAATGAGACCAAACTGTGGGAATGTTTAAAGAAAGCAGTAACATTTTTTATTCACTTGTACGGAAATTAATCTGCCTTTATTATGAGTGAATCATTCACACTGAAGAACAAAGATTAAGAAATGATTACAAAGGAGACATTGTGTTTTTCCATTTATAGCAAACATGACATCTTCATCCTGAAATTTCACGATGACAGCTCAGTCACTGTGTCGACATAGTCTGCTTCCTCTGGCTTCTGTGGAGATAAAACAACAGAAAGATTCTGACAGTTTAAATCACTGTGAAGCTCCAAGTGGCTTTTACAAAACAGTTTAAACATGTTACTTGTGTTACACATGTGTTTCTGTCACAGGGCCTCACAACAGCCGCAATACACAACAGCAGGTGATTATTTCTTTTACTTTTCTCCTTCGACTTGCAGACAGTTCAGTCTCCTCGTCTGATAGCTTACCTTCATCGGTTTGGTGAAGCGTCTGGATCTAAACCAGCTGGAAAAAAAACATGATGGAATAAAGGTTGTTTGTTTTTGCTGTAATGATACTGCTTTACTTCGCAATAATAAACTTAAAATTATACCAGTGTGCCTGTAGGTTCAAACAATTACAAAGAAAAGTTTGTCTCACCACTCAAAGATGACAAACATTCTGACGAGCATTACGATTCTCAGGATCGTCACTATGACTGGAACACCAACCAGTTGAGACGGTTGATCACCTGTAACACAACAGCGTGGTCACCTTCTGAAACGTTATTGCTCAAAAACATCGGTAAACGTAACCTTTACAGCCATTGTTGAGTATCAGATGTTGATAGATGATAAATGCTCTTTCTGTTTACTTCTAACTTCTCCATTCTGCTGTGCCAAGTGTCAAAATTTGCTTTTTTTGTTCTTTTCAAAAGCAATGTGCTAATATGCTTCAATTACGTTGTGATCTGGTGTCACTGTGGTTGGTCAAGTCACTGATCTTACTGCATTTGATAGATTATTCCTGCAGCTGAACATTTACTGTAACTCCAACGAAATCTCTGAATAAATTCTTGCCAAATGATTCCTAAGAGCTAAATCAGAAGCCACTATTCTACAAAACACTTGGCTGGGTGTAAGCTAGCAAAGTTTTTATACTGCCAAGAAGAATCAATCTTTTGTCATGGATTTGTGAAGTGCCGCACAGGCAGTCCTGCCTTCTTCTTCTTCTCCCAAGGAAATCCAACTTCCCATGCATGAAAATAAACCAAACTTGGAACATAGGTCCAGTCCCATGCCAAACTTCATCAGTTGCGAAAACAAGCCAATAGTCCTGATGGTGGTGCTACAGCGACCGTCTAAATTTAAAAACTTTAAAAATTCATGACAAGTCCTTTGTATGTGCAACAGCTTCACAACTTACACCAAAATGTAGGCCCAATTGTGAAGAAACTTTTGTTCACTTTAATGTGGTACAAATTATGAAGTCCATCACTCTGTTGTTGTTGTTTTTTCTCAGAAACTGTCAAGCTAATTAAACCTGTCTCCTCCCATGTTTAACCTCCCTACCAGGAGATGGCAGAAAAGATGTGTTTAAATGCCTGGTTTGTGTTTATGTTAGCTAATGCTGGCAGTTAAATAGCCAACACAGAAAGTTGTATTTTCAGCACTACTTTTAAATTTTGAGTAACTGATGCTGAGTATTGCAATATATGCTGTTATATATCAGTCTATGCCTGGCATTCTAAATTCTACCCATCGTTTTGTTCTGTATATTTGTCAATCTCTGTTGCAGAGGACTTTGTATTTCAGACAGAGTTTTGGACCTCCTCTAAACTTATTTGCTACCCCTGGCATTATTTTCTGGTTTTCTGCCCAGCATTTTGATGTTATAATGCACAAATCTTCATTTGTTATAGTAAAGAAGCCTATGGTTAATATTTTGGTTGCCTATTTTACAACAACAAACTAGTTATGGATCGAAAATGCTTGTGCTCAATGCTTTATATAATACTCAAATAACAAAATCTTATTTTGAATGTGGTGCATTTTTATTGTGGTGTGTCATATTAAAAATATTTCATCAACTTCATTATTCTTGTATAATGCATGGTCACAAAATGACCTCTCTACAGTGCATTTAAAATAATATTTCTTTATCTGAATATTATATTTAGCTTTTCAAAAGACTCATATACTCTCAGTCTTTTTTTCTGATAAAGTTTGGCATTGTAGATAACCCTAGCCAAAAAAAACCAGATGGCATATTTGCTCATTTTTGTTGTCACAGTCATGTGGTCCTTGACTTCAAGTCATTTTATAGACTATTTGTGGCCCCCTGCTTAACCTGGTTGAATACCCCTGCTCTGTGGACTGTCTTCATGTAATGGAACTGCTCCAGTCAGTCAGCACTTTGAGACAACTTGTGGTATCCTAAACATGTGCCCAATGGCGCCCTGCCATTTTGCACTTACTGGAAGTGACAATTTTTTTTTTTTTTTAAGCCGCCTCTTCTTCCTTTACATTTTTTTAACAGCCAATTGCAAACAAGCAGTGGGAAACTATCACTGATATTTAACAGCTACTGTAGAAGCCAAAATATATTTTGTTATTCATGTAGGCATAACGTCACTGATGGCGTTATTGCGTTGGCACGTTGAAAGGGTGTGGTTATTTTCTTTAATTAGAGTGTGTGGTGGCGGGAGTTTTGAAGACAAAGGAAGAGAATGAGGTAGAAGCTCAATATTTTTTGTTTTTCACTTTATAATCTCATTATTATTTATTGAAAAAACACAGATAAATTTTCCCTTTTTGCTTCGATTGCTGTTGGATTATTCTTTATGATTCTTGGATTTTTCGTAAACACTTCAAACTGATGATCATGGACCCTTTGTATTTTTGGACGCGTCACAAATGAGCTTTAAATTTTTGGTTATCGGCTGAAGTTTATTTTTTGAAAGACAGCCGCAACATCCAGTTTGAACTGAGACCAAACGGTTGCAGGGAAAGTTGCAGCGTGTAAACGGTCTGTCTCAGCTCGACTCGAGACGGCTGACGGTGTTGCCTGCAGCTCAGCTTGTCAAATCGCCAGAGGCTAGTTTTAGAACGTAAGACACGTCACTTGTTTCAACAGCAAGTCAGCTTGTAGTGACATCATCTGATGCTAAGAAGTGCAGCATAGAGCAGCCAATAGGAACACACGTTCTCTGAAATGACCCATGACTGGCCGAAAGTCACATCACAGTCTGAACACAGAGCCAAGGAGAGGAGCAGAAGACTAATGTTGTTTCAGATCAGCTGAATTACAAAATGCTGAAAGGTTATTACGGGATTTTAGCACGATGACACCTACCTCAGCTTTTACATGTAACTTTATCTGTATATGTGTGGTCATGTATGTGTATGTGTGTGTTGTTAAGTAGTATCTTTACATCATCACAACCTCAGCAGAGATAATCAGCTGATGATGCATCATGGTCCGATTATGTGTTTGACTCCATGACACAGACAAGGAGGAGGAGCCACACAAGTTAACACTGAAACATTTTGTCCAGATATCACTTAATTATTGAGCTGATTTCATTTACACTTCAGAAATTCTGATCTTGGCAAGAGTGCCAATAAACCTACATCAACCAAATACATCCTGATACCTGCTGCTCACTTCACTACCTCCATAATCTCACTCCAAACTTATTCAAAAATCTTTTATCATTACTATCATTATTATTACTATTTTTTTCTCAAAAGCCTCCTGTAGACAAGTGTTGAGAGAAAGCATGTGTGCTGAAACACTCAAACAATGCATCCGGTTTGTCCAGTGTGGCTGTGATGTCCATGTCAAATAAAACTGATCTTATCTGATCTCATTTGTGTCAGTAAACAACATCAACCCACAGGCAAGTTTTTTAACTGACTCAAACACCATTTTCTAACATTTCACAGTGCAAACAATTCAAGATCATCTGAAGATAAGAATACACACTGTGCTTTAGCGCCTACACATAACCCATTATTGTCAAATTCAAGGCCTCCACACTACACTGACATGTATGAAGGTGCTGCACTTGCTTCATGTAGTCTACATGTATGTCAGAGTCTAAGAATAACTGCTACCTTTTGTTTTCATAAACTCTATGTCTGTTCATATCTTTCTGTGAGTTGTTCTGTGAGTAACCTCACTAAGAGCCACTTAAAACAGAATTTCATTGTTTTTAAAACATGTTTTTATTGGACAAACGATTCAAAACCCTCCAAAATGCCAAAAACATGAAATCCTCACGTTTGCTAAGTTGGAAACAGAGTGTGTCTTTTCTCCATGAACAATGTTGCTGTTGATCATCAAAACCGTTGCTGAATCATTCTAACACAATCTACTTTAGGAGGTAACCACCAGCCATAAACTCCTCGTAATGACCTGTTGTCAGCCTGTTGGAGAAAAGCTTTTCCCACATGATGAACAGAGCTCTTCTCTAAGACAGCAGCCTGCTCTCACTCAGTCACCTGCCTCTGCCCTGTTTTCATCTCGTTTAATTCTTGATGCCATGCTGAAAGCATGATGTCCAGCAGGCTACCTGTGCTGCCTTCAGGTGCATTTCACAGGTAAGAGGCTCGTTGTCGGACTGTTAGCTCAGCCTTTCTTTGCCTGTTTGCACAGTCAGAGCAGAGCAAGGCCACACATCCCCTTATCAGCACATGCAGGTGGGAAAACCAAACTAAAGTTACACAACATTCCCCAAGCTTAACATCAGATATCGGGACAGAAACCAAACTGAAGCTTTCGCTTAGATTCAAATGCGGTGTGCGGGAGCAACTCACCTGTGAGCTCACCTGGAAAAACAGGAAGTGAAACCAACGGCTCAGAGGGGATGGGTCGAAACGATGTGGAAACTAATCAATAAAAAAAAATTACCAATGCATTCCCTTCATACTGTATTGTTAAAGTAACGTTGCTGTTAGGCTATATCCTAAACGGTGACGGTTAGATGGTTAAAATCCGTCCGGAGCTCAGTTCAGCAGGTTCAACTCGCAACAGGTGCATCAAAGCTTCAAAAATGAAGGAAAAAAAACTCTTCAACCAGCTGCGACTTCTGGAAACACACATTATTATTTTTGCGACGAAATCAAACTGACCCTCGCCATGTTTTTAGAAGCGTTTATGAGCTAAAACAACCAAACTTCTCCTCCATCAGCTTAAAACTTTAACTACAGCAACACAGCAGCTCGCTAACTGTTGAGTTGCTAGCCGCTAGCTTGATAAGTTAGCTTATTTAATGTGGTTCAAAAAAATTGTACCGTCACATTTCTTTCGGATAAACAGTCGGGTTGTGGAGCTGCCAATCAATGATGAATTCATAAAAAACAACGAGATTTTAAAGGGGTTTGGACCGGTGTCAAACTCACATGAACTGGATCCACTCTGCCACCAGCGTCGCTTTAATGCTGCTTTCAAGTGCTGTGGGACATATTGGCTCTCAGAACATATTGCGTCCTTCAACAATCACTGAGTACCGACGCTTTTGTCCCACCCTGGTAACTGGGGATGGGGATGGCGGCTCTGAGCTCTCGCTTTCGGTGTTTTTTGTTAGTGTTTTTGTATTTTGTATTTATTCGTTGTCTTGTCTCGTCCTCAGTCTGAGAGCTGCCTCCTTAATTTAGTTGTACTTGTGCAATGACAGTAAAGTTTCCTGATTTCTGAATCATAGTCAGCAAAAAGTCAAAACAAAACAAAAAAATCATTTTTTGGAGGCAGTCTTAATGTGTTCTTAATTTATTCTGCGATCTGAAATGTTTAGTAATCTTGACGATCTTTTTATTTCCCATTGTTTAACGCTATTGACAGAAAGAATTAGGAAACATGATTACTAACTGGCGACTTCAACTTATTATTTCTTATTTAATTTATTACTCATCTTAAATTACTCTTTGTTAAAGTGAGATGTTTTGTATGCAATTTAAATTAGAAAACAGTCTCTCCGCACATGTAATTTAGGTTTACATATAAAATATGTGTAACAAGCACATGAATTAATTTCAAAGATCTTTCACAGCAATGTCTTGTAGCCATAGAAAACAATAATACAGCCCAAACTGTGTACATGTGACTGAAATAGAAACTTGTCAAGGACAGGTTTTTCACTCGTCATGCGCTTTGATACCCACTCTTCAGATTATTGTGAATGCATCGTCGTGTCACGTGACAGAGTCAGACATGGCGGCGTCCCGGAGACGATTGGTTTGTTTACGCTTCGGGATATGGAGCCTCGTATTTTACGGCGTTTTCTCTCATTTACTGCTCGTTCTGGCGGAGGACGTGGACAGCTGCACCGACTTAGGCATCGGACAGTATCCTTTGCTTATTATGTAGTCAAGTAACTCCGATCTAACGGAAGATTTGTACGTTTTTAACCGCCGTTGGTCGCTAACGTTAGCAACAGTTAGCTTAACGTTAGCTGCTGTAAGCTGTAACAGTTTGTAGATCAAAACGTCACTCAGACACATTAATATCAGTCGTGTGATTATAAAATACTCAGATGCTCTGTGTCGTGCCCTGCTTAATTTTAGGATATTTGTCTTAGTAACTTTAATGATACGAAGTATAAACACGCACGATCTAAACCACATTATGCCTTTCAGTGTGATGTTGAGCCTAGTTTAGTTTCTTAGTTTATTATAACGTGGACAATCCCCATTGAGTGACTGTACAAAAGTGACGGTGAATAGGACATCTTTTGCCAACACGTCTCATTTCCAGCGGTAGTCCCCGGCCAGATGACAATGGGCAACCTAAACATACAGTGTATCGCAATACATTAATTAAAAACAGAGAGAAAATACAAGAAGATAGAGCAGTGAGGATGGAAGAGCAGTTAAACACAGCTGTAGCAAGCACAGATACAGTGCAGGACATGCAAGCAAGGAAAGGAAGAGTATGAATGCTGAGCACGGAAGCAGCACATAGAATCACATGCAGCATGTCAGCACATCAAGGTCCATACAAACGTATCACTGTAGTTCATTTAGCTGACATTACACATCTAGGACACTGTCAGTTTTTATCTGTTCTTGTGTTGTTTGTACTGCTTGTCTTTACATAAAGAGAAAATATAAAAACTCTAGTGTCCCTTCACCTTTCAGCCTTTTCAAACGTGAATATGTTAAAGGTTTGTTACAGTATTTTTTACCTGTGGTGTTTTAGCTCAGTCCAGGTGTTACTGATGTCTGTACGTCAGCAGATCTGATGCCACAGTGAGCTGCCAACATGAACAAAAATCTGTCAAATCTCAACAAAACATTCAGCGTGCATGCAGTTCCTGTTTTCTTTGTTAGTGAAGTAACAGTGGTAGTAACAAATAACAGAACCCATCTGGCTAAATGTATTAACTGAAAAGATGAAGCATGAAGCGGGTTGAAGATGTTTCTTTACGTCCATCACCTCCCTCATGATTCTGTTTCAGTAAAACATATTGAGCTTCTCATTAGACCTGTTAAGTCGAGGTTGTTCAATTCAGGATTAAATTAAACGACCATTACCAGGAAAGCAATGACTCCAGGGGAAATAAAGAAATAAATCTTGTCACTTCTAAATGTTTCAAAACGTGTTTGATTGACGTTTTACTGAAGATTTCATCTCTTCATCGTCTCATCTGCAGACATCTTTGTGTATGTTGGTCTGAAGTCAGTGTGAGGTGACACATTCTCACACGTTTCTGAAATAGTGTTTGATGCATCATTGAAACATCTGGCCTCAGCTGTTGAGGTTGTGTGATGATGTCTCACAGAAGAGGTTCATGTGTAGATTAACACACTGCAGCTCCTCTCAGTTCATTCTCTGTATTGATGCTGAAGCAGTTGGGACTCCTTCACTCTGCTCATGTATCTCTGCAAAGATCCAAAGATAGATGAAGCCACTCAGGAGCCGGAGAACTGCAGGGACATGGTGGCCTGGGGTGAGTGTGTGACACGTGGAGTCTGCTGATGGTTTTCATATTTCGTCCGTCTGTAGCCTGAAAATGTTTGTGACCTGAAGAGAGTTGAAGAGATACTTCCAGTCCTGCTGGAAAAACATTTTTGTGTCAGATGTCTTCTTGTGTGTGGTACCATGTCTGTAGCATCTCATGACCTTTGACCTTATGGTGTCATTGTTTTTTAAGTAGGCAGGGTAAGTTTCTTTGTAAAACACCTTTAAACAACAAGGTCATTCAAAATGACACTACAAAGCCTTAGAATAAAAAAAGCTAATTAAAAAAAAACAGGATTCAAAAAGATTCTACAAATAATAATGGTTTATAGTGTTTGTGTAGAATGGTTAATAGTATAATACTTTACGTGTGTGTGTGTGTGTGTGTGTGTGTGTGTGTGTGTGTGTGTGTGTT
>JAQFJB010042815.1:0-13570 GCA_029874875.1 Naso minor
TTAAGTGCTCGTTAAACACTTAAGAACTTGCAATAAAACAAATAACCAATAAATAAATAAAATTAACATGGAAATGAGGTGAAAACCCAAATAAAAAAGAAAACTCTAAATTATTAGAGTGATGCAATACGTTAGTCAGATGTAATGAAACCATTTACCATGCATGTAATAAAAACCTCTCATGATGGTGACAAATATGTCAAAATGGAGCTCTAACATGAGGGTTTTCGTGTATTGTGCCCTTGGATAGACATCAATAGACAAATATATACCAGTTTAAAAGGTCGAGCATTTTATTCTGACCTGGCATCAAAGGTTCTTGATATTGTGTTTAAACTGAGGCTGACACCCACATTGGTTCTCAGCTTCAAACTTTAGTAGAATTGGACAGGCAGTCATGTCATCATCAGCATCATTTTAAATGTATTACCCAGCATTAAGCTCTGATTTCTGAGCCTCACTTAAATGCTGGGTTTTCTTAAAGTTTTAAGGATTCTTTCCAAATACAACTTGTCTTCTGTCTTCTACAACATCGTCTTCTTCAGAAAAAACGGGTAACCTACACAGCAACCCCGGAAGTCCCTGGTTCACACAGAAGAAGTCCATATATCAATTGCAGCTCTTAACAATGGTGACCCCTGGAGGCCAGATGGCCATCATTACACTCATAACACTAACAATGTCCTGCTATAAAAAAAAAATCTGCCTTTCCAGTTTAATTAGCTCAGATGCTTGTAGCAACTGACCTAACTGACATGTTTTCCCAGCTTATCTCTGCTATGTTTCTGTTTGATAGATAGCAGATAGAAAAGGAAAGTAAAGGATGGCATTAAAAAGAACAACCTAATTTGAAATAAAAGATATACATTTGGTAATGCAAAATTTACATACTGTTACTGGATTATATAAGGTAGCGATAAAGAAAAGAAAATATGATGGTGACCTTTATTCAATGATGCAGTTATTTTGCGAGTGGCTGGGTTTTGTACATACTCTTTGTTCTTTGTGATGTTGGCACACACTAAACCCGATCAACTGGGCATAGTCCTGTGTGAGGATGTGAAAGGACCCCACTGCATACAGTTTCAAATATACTGTCTGTCCATTTGTATGTCCTGAAGTCTGAAGAAGAGCATGAGTCTGGAAACATGGTATGCCATAAACTCCACATTAAGGGAGCTACAGTGTGTTGACTTTTCAAGTGAGGCAAGGTGAGGCAAGGTCAGCAGGTGTTATCTCATCCTCTGCTTTGAAGAATGACTGTGACTCGCAGAGGGATAAACAAGTCTATTGTCTACATGTCTAAGATGTTGCAGCAAGATCCGATTTGTGGGAGCAGGGTGCCCTGAGCTGAGTCTGGCAGTACCAAGGGAGGTGATGAAAAAGATGGGCAGGTGTGGTATCAGAGGATACAGGAGAGCTGTGATGACAGACATTACACAGAATACAGGATTGTGATAACTGTAGTATGTTTGCATGATGCCAGAGTGGAGACAATGTTGAGGCTGAGAGATGAAAATGAGGTCCAGCAGTGTGTTCTTCTCTGTGGTTGCAGCAGTGATTAGCTGAGCATATCTCCTCGACTGAAACAGCTCCAGTATTGGCTTACGTGCATTGGATAGCAGATTCTCATTAAAATCGCCACAGATGATGATTGGCTGACAATCCATGATCTCCAATGAATCCAAAAGGCTTGCCAGGTTGGACAGGAACGATGGGACACTGTAGTCTGGAGGTCTGTACACAGCAGCAATTAATGCACTCACAGGAGCTTCAACCTTCACAGCCAAGGTCTGTCACATTATGCACGTACTGTTTTTCATGCACCTGTAAATGGTTTTTCACATAAACAGCAACTCCACCACCACCTCTGTTGGCCATCTGTGGGAGATTTGTGTAAGAGAGGTGCCTGTTGCTTTTGAACATACTGTAGCCCTCTAAACGGAGATTGTCTGCAACAAAAGAACCTTGTAGGTGAGTTTCTGTCAGACACAAAACATCTGCAAGACACAGTTCATGATGGCTCTTTATGTCATTCACGTGGGCTGGAAGTCCCTCTGTGTTGTGGTGAACGATGGTCAGATTGTCATCACAGCTCAGTGTTTGTTTGATGTGAAGAAGAAGCATCATGTGATCCAAGTTGACTTGTCTCATTGTCTCCAAAGCAGTGGTGACTTCTTTTTTGCAATAAATTTTACTCTCATCAATATCCAGCATGTGCTGTCCTCTGAGAGAGGTCACTCTACTGACAGCAACATAAGCCATGTCCGGTTCAAAAATGTGTTTCAGTGAGACTACAGCTGATGATCTTGTCATTCCTTGAACCTTATGTATCGTACAAGCAAAGGTGAGTTTAACAGGAAACTGTCTGCGTGCCACTCCTTTCTGTTTCAGTCCACCTGGCATTCTGTTACGGTAACTCCTCCCAGCTGTTTCATCGTCCATCTTGAGTCCAAGCATAGTGACGTGTGAAAAACCACTTTGTTCAGAGGCTATTATCCTGACCAGTGTATGGAAGGATCCATTCACTAGTCCCTGAGAGACATCTATGTTTCTGGTGAGCATGAGACGTGCACCTTCAGCAACATCTAGTCTATCTGATAAATCATTTTTGCCTCCTTTAAGTGGTTTGACTTGTCGTGTTATTCTGCCACTGTGTGGGTCCTTTTTGTAGTCATCTGCATCAATGCTTGTGACATGACAATTGAGCCGAGCTAATGTTGCAGAGTTGTTGAACTTGTTAATTTGTTGCAAAAACATGCAGGATGTCAGTTGGACAAAGTTCTGGTTCAGTGAGAACCTGTGACAGCATGTCTCTGTCTGCTTCAGACAACAAATCTAAATTTTCTTTCACACCAATCCAGTTCAGCATCTCTGCAAATGCAACATCATCTTTCTGACGCAAAATCTGAGTCAGTGTGATCATCTCAAAATGTCACCACAGGTCAATTTCTAATGGCTCCTGCACACAGAGAGGTTTGAACTGTCACACTGGTGGTAACTGGTAAAAGTCTCCAATAGCTGTCACTGACATTCCTCCAAAGGGCTTTTGACTGCCTTTAACTTGTTTCAGTCTGACATCCACATACGCAAAAAGCTGCTTTGATACCATGGACACTTCATCAATTATAATGAGTTCAGCATTCAACAGTTCACATCTGACTTCATCCAATTTGTTGCCAAGTCCTTGAAACGGGGGTTTTAAGCTTCTCGGCAGCTTGAGGAGAGAGTGTAAAGTGCTTCCTGCGATGTTGAATGCAGCAGTTCCAGTGAAAGCGGTCAACAGTACAGTAAGGTTTGATATGTCAGCCCCCTCACCACGTCTCTGCAGCTTGCACAGTATCTTGCCTCTGAGTAGATGCACTTAATGAGATGTGACTTTCCTGTTCCTGCACCACCATTAATGTAGAAGACAAACTGCTCTGGATTTAGGCCACATGCAAGTTTTATGCACCAGTCTCTCACTGCATAGAAGACACATGCTTGTTTCTGGTTCAGATTCTGATACATTTGGTGTAACAGTGTGGGGTCAGTGGCAGGAGGTTCCCTGATGGCTCGGACTTCTGTCGCAGCATTAGCTTGACTAGCATATTCTGGGATGTTCTCTTGTACATTTTCATGATCAGGTGGTCTGGCTTGAAGCTCCTCAATACAATCCAACCTCACAGCTTCAGATTCAGGCGCCAGGTTACACCACTCATCAATGATGCCTCTGTTCTGTTCAAACTCCTCCATAGCATTCTCAATTTCTTCACTGTTTTTTTTCATATTTGTCTCTGTTTCTTTTGGCAATGCTTTGTGCAGACTCAACATGGTCAGAGGCAGGCAAATAAACCAGGCCACTGTTATAGAAGGACTCATATGTGGATAGACACCGTGTTTTCAGCTCGTGCTCTGATCGGTGAGGAACGTACAGTTTCAGTAATGTGCCGTAGTACTGCTCGGGATACTTTTCCTGTGATGTGCGGTGATATCTGATGATTGCATTCTTTTCATTTTCTCTCCTCTGAGCAAATCCCAAGTCAAACAGCAGCCGAAAGACATTTTTCAACTTTGCCTGCTGACCGTACACAATCCTACAAGTCGAGGCAAAATCAGCCATGCACATGTCCTCAAACTCTGGTGTTTCAGGTCTGCATTTGTATTTGTCTGCCAAAGAAGTCATCCACACATTTACACTTTCCGATGTTGTGTTTTCCAGTTGTGACATGGGGCGGCTCATTTTCACTGGGTTGTCATCTGTCAGCATGAATACGACACTGCGTGAACAGTTTGTCATCTTAATACCACATGCACGAGTTACACACTCCTGAGCGCTGACTTCTCTTTTTTTGGAATATGCCTGCATGATCTCTCTCATTTCATCACTTTTATTGACAGTTTCTCGTTGGAGTTCTCAATCAGTGTTTTTAGGTATTGACTTACAGAATTCTCGCTTTTGCAGATGTATGTGCAAATGTAATTGATCAAACCGTAATAACTGAGTATGAACTGCACATCAATGTTTGCTTCCCAGGCATCGAGTAGATAGGAGTTGTACCCATTTACCCAGCAGTCTTTTGGATCACGCTTCAGTAGCACTGCATTTGTCTGGTTCATCATGTGCAGGCTTTGCTCATACTTGCTTATAGTCAGGTCACATCGAGCCAGGAGCTGTTCTAAACTCAGGGAGGCAGTTTCAGGTTCATTCAGCAGCTGATACAGAGTGATACTGAGTTTTGCCTTTGCAGCACTGATTATTGGTGGATCATCATTTTCTCCAGGTCTTGAGATCTTTGTCTTTCTACAAGGCAGTTTGGGAAAACCAAAACGGCATCCAGAGCTGGCACTTTTGAAACAGGTCTTTGAGTGGTTCTTGCTGTGTATTTGCACTTCTGTGACTTTTTTGCATAGTTCAGGATGTTTATGCTTGTCTGGCAACTGTGCTGTGATGTACTTAGAGACAAAGTCACAAATAGTTTGATCATCATCTTCCTCAAACACCGGTGCACCTTCAACCCATAGCAGGCAGTGAATGTGTGGGCTTCCTCTGAGCTGAAACTCAACTCGGTAAAAGAAATCAACTACTTTGCCAAGAGGTTGTGCAGGAGACAAGAGTAAATCCCTGTATAGAGCCTCAACACGTTTGTCAAACATTCTCATTGTAGTCACAGGATTGCTTCGTAATATGTCACACTTTGCAGACCAGTCGAGCTCATCAAAATCAACTTCCTCACCCTGCTGACTTTTTATTGCCTTAATCACCTCAGGCCAACGCATTTCTGCTGCAGAAAATGTGCAAATAAAAGTGGGAGTTCCCAGCTGGCGGATCATGAACCCAAAAAATCTGGGGGTTTTTTTCCCCAATAGGATGGCATTCCTCTCAATGACTGCATGAATCTCACTGCATCTTTATTTCTCACCAGTCTCTCAACGTCTCGTCTGTCTTGCAACACGCCTGATGTAATTGTGCATCCATCTCTGGTCAAAGCTTTTCCTTTGTGCAACTGAATCGACATGGGAGAAGTCGCCAAGTGAATTTCACTGACAAACTGCAAAGAACAAATAGTTTGTGTCCCTGGCAAAGCGGTCATCCACACCAAAAAGCCTTATTTTGAAATAAACCATTGGGTGTAACTTTGATAGGCCTTTCTTCATCTAGTGTATTTTCACCGGTTGGAAATTGAACAGGAAAAGCCACGGCCTCCAGTTTAGGTGTTTTGAAAAAGCTCACTGGGCTATTTCTTTCTGCTGGGGCAACAGAGTAGATTTCTTCACTGAAATTTAATATGTCCTCTGAAACATCACAAGGCTGAAGGCATGATTCTAGAGCTATTCCACCATTCAGCATGTCACCCTCCTGATCTGCATCATCTGTCTGCCCCTCTGACTGACCATCATCACAGACCAGCATGTCATTGTTTTGTTGTTCATTTTCAGGGTCAGGTTCTGCCTCACACAATGCATCACTCTCGAACCTGTCTATTTGCATCAGATCACCTGCATCATAATCTTCATCACACATGGTCTCATTTACATCATCATCATCTTCATCTGGATCAGGCAGAGGTGGATCGCACAGTAATGCTTCATCTCTGATAGTTATATCTTTGTGGTTGGAGTGGTTGGAACAGCAGTAGTAAGATTTGTAGACTGACTCTCTGAGTCTGGTGTAGCATCATTAAGGTTTGCCATGTTTACACTGAGAAACTCCACAGGCTTCAACTCATAGTGACAGGAGGACTGTGTTCCAATAGTCCTGTGATATTTTAAGAGTCTGTCAATCATATCATTGAGATGTGTGAATGTCACAATGACAGCATTGCCATGAGCTTGTGAACCCAGGGGAAGAGGCAAACCTTTGGCTGATCTGGAGTGTGGATCAAAAAAAACATATCTGCTTGATCTAGTTCTGAAAACTGCTAAGCACAAACTATCTACAGCTCCAGGTAAAGGTTCTCCAAAAGTTCTGTACCTTGACAGTACTTTTTTGTCCCAGTCATGTGTGTGGCTGCGTGCAGAAACTTCTTTAGGGAGCTCATCAGTAGTCAAATAGATGTGATTAAGAACCCTCTGTCTGGCCTCATTACACATCACATTACCCTTATCCAAAACATGGTCAAGATCTGCTGTAGTGAGGTTTTCATTTTCATAAAGGAATGCAAGAAAGGTAAGTGAGTTACAGGTACGCTGCTGATTTCTAGATTCACCATATTTATGAGAAGCCTGGCTGCAGGATGCACACACGTGCTGTTCAGAAAGCTGATCTGCCACATTTACACAGTATGCATGAGGAGGCCCAGCTACACACGAAGCGTCACTGTGACTTACTCTTTTGTCAGTGTCAGTATGTGGAACACTTTGACCTGTGAGGTGTATTTGGTTCACATTCTTTACAATGGTACCATAAGACACCTGTGGCACACATGAAGCATCAAGTTTACTTCTCTGTTTTACACTTTGAGGTTGACACTCTGCAGAGATCTGAACTTCTCCACTGCTCTGAGGACCAACACATTCTGCTTGTTCAGGAGTTGTTGCACAGTTCTTCTCTTCAGACCTTTTCCAGCGCAGACAAGAAGCTTGGGACTTTTTACCTTTCTTTGGCATTGTTTTTGTGAAACAACAAAATAGCCACAAACAAAAAACACAATTTTTAATACTTTAAATCTACTTGAGAGAACCCAAGATGTTTAGGATTACTGTAAATGTAGCAGATTCAGGAGTATGTCTACCTTTACTAAAGGTAGTGAAGGATTGTAAATTAACTCAAGAAGAGATTTCAGGTTAAAACCTTTCAAAATGTTTTAAATTACTGTTTGTTTTTTTTTACTGTGAACTGAGGCCAAACAAATCCTTTTTAAACCTGTGAAAATGTAAATGTAAAAACTTAGGACAAGATCTGTTCTACTTCTCAAGTCTTACTCGACTGAACCACTATTGTATTTGTATATTTCAGTCTGTGATACAAGTGACTTGGATGCCAAATGCAGTGACAACAACCTCAGCTCAGTGCTTTGACTAAGTGTAGACTTATATTTAGAACCAATATCAAAGAATGGTGTTGGTTGATTTATTACAATAGTGTTACTTCAACTCTTATACCAGTTAAATAAAAAGTATGTGCAGTCAAATATAAATATATCTGCACTCAAAAACCTCTGGATATAGAAACAAGTAGTTTATACTAGTATTAATAGATTTTTCTGATTGATACCGATAATATAATTTGTTCCAAAAAGGTTATAGAAACTAAATCCCAGCTTAACACACAACTAGGACTGTAAGATAGATGGAAACTACAGAAAGAATGAATGTGTAAATAGTTATTTCCCACCACTAATATGACAATGCACAACCTGCAGTCAAATATCACCTATGAGCTGTCCTGATCCTCAACTGTTTGCACTTACCAGCAGAGAATAACTTAATGCTGTGGCTTATGTATTCTCAGTGTTTGATTGATATTCAATGTATGTTCAAGGTTTATATTCAAAATCAGGAACACAGTTGTTGAAACAGTCTGAGAGATGAGTGTTTCTGGAGGTTTGGAGAACTCTGGGTCTGCAGACAGGGAACAGCCACTCCAATAATTTCACTTTCTCCTTACAAATCATTTTTTTTTGTTATTTAAATATAAAACAGATTAAACAACAACTTACACTGAATGAATAAAATGGTGTGGTTGTTAACAAATAATAGTTGAACTAAACTAAATAATAGTTAATAAAATGTACAGTGTTATTACTTTCACACTTATTTAGAGTGGAGAGCAGAGAGAGAAAAAAGACCTCAAAAATGGATCTGTAGTTTTTCTCCAGTCATCAGGATTTTCAAGAAAATCAAGAGACACGTTACAAGAGGCTGTTTTTTCAGAGGGCTCAGTTTCAGAAGGCTCGTTTTCAGTGGCCTCAAACAGGTCTGCTGACTGTCAATGAGTAACTACTTCAGAAAGCTCGGTTTTCTCTTGGAACGGCACGGAGTCACCAAAGAGGATTCCTGCAATTAAATGCAGAGAGAGGAAGAAGAGAGAGAGAGAGAGAGAGAGAGAGAGGCAGAAAAGATTTCAGTTTCTTGTCAACAACACTAGCATGTCATGTCTAATTTTAATCCCGAATTGTTTTTAGGATAGATCATTTATTTCCTCAGTAAATACTTGACTTTCTACCCCTTCCAAACTAAAAATTAATTTCTGAAGCGTGTAACTGCAGCTATATGAAGCTTAGCGGAAGTTCAGTCAGGAAGACTATCTCTTTGCACATGCCCTGTAGGTCACTATGCATTTCCCGTTATCATTACGCTGCACTACTCATCATTCTCTTCATCCAATCACAATCTGCCACCCTTCGTCTTTTCATCCAATCAGCCATTAGTCATCTAATTTAAAAGTGCTCTCTCTCTCTGCTGTCATTCAGCTGTCATTCAGCCCGAAAAATTCACAAAGCCCACCTCCACCCCTCCACCACCTCAATCAAGAAACTGGCCATCTTCAATCAAGCTTCTTCCGAAGTATTACCTCATGAAGCATCATCTCCCTTCTCCACCACCAGTGTCTAGGCTCCAGGGGAAATTCTCTCATCATAGGAAGCATCCAAACCATCAAGCCACTTCCTAGATGATCTTCCTATGGGGTCTAAGCGCCAAAGACTACTTTTCTTAGCACAATAAACTCAATATCATTCCAAATCTGTCATTCTCTTTTTTATTAGTCTATCCTGATTGAAATCCAACATGTCACCTTCACACTGCTTTCAAGTTTATGCGTTTTTATTGCTCCCTTAATTTTGCATGATATTTGCTGCAGTGCCACTTCTGAAATCATTTTTGGAAATTATTTGATCCACATCTTTTCAATAAATTTTAACCTTTTCACTTGTAATCACTGAAGTTATGAGACATGGTTGGATCACACTGACACTACTTGGCTTTGATGTTAGATTCCTCCATCAGTAGGGTGCGTGACTACTTGTTTATTATAAATCATTTTTAAGTGACTTAGCATGGGACAGATGAACATACTGTATGCGCGATCTCTAGTCTGGATTGAACCACGAAGAGCTCTAAAAACAAGGTTTTTCTCGAATCAGGAAAGGACTTGTGTTCTGTGAGGTTTGTGGATTTTTATTTATCTGCACAAGCTGTTACGTGCACATCAGTGTTGCTGTGTGATAATTGGTATAACATTATCTGTGAGGTTTGCAGATATGAAGCATCTAAACTGATCTAGAGTGTTTTCTGTTTTTTACACCACGTCAGTGATGTTACGAGCACATTGCTCTTCTTCAGTGATGTTATAAATAAATTGAGCCTCCCAGAAAACAGGCTCTGTCAGTTTCCTCCTGTGTAAAGTTTGGCTGTCACATGTCTGCTCCTTCTTCAGCTGAAATTAACAATAAGCTGCACTATCACAGCAGTCTTAAAGGGAATGACAGTAACTGATTTGATTGGCCATGATTGAAGTCGACTGTGATCACACCCACACACGCGCATACCTCCTACTTGCACCTGGTTCACCAAATTGCCAAAAAGATTTTGCCACACCTACTGGTGACATCTAGCACGGCTGCACCTATGCTGCGCCTGATTCATAAAAATAGAGCTCGTAATGTTGTCTTCAGTCGAGTCCACAACTCCACAACGCTAGACACTATTTTCCGGAATCAGGCACAGCGTAGGCGTAGCTGAAAAAATCTTTTTTGGCAATTTGGTGAACCAGGCTGCACTCCGCTGTGCTGAACTTAGACGTGGTCTGAGCTGGCGTAATTGCAATGCAACTTCTGAAAGAAAATGACAATGCACCAGGCGGATTTTTATTGCCACTCCCCCTGTTGCACCGTCACACCCATCTTGGCGTAAGCCGGTTTACAAAATTTGCAAGTGCACACAGTGCAGCTGTACCTGCACAAAATTGCAGTTACGCCGGGATTTGCGCTTAGACTAGACTTGTGCTGGGACAAAAGTAGGGCCCATTGGCTGCAGTCATGCTTATCTAGTGTTGTATGCTTAGCAGTAGTGTACATGTGGACTGAGATTGGTGGAACCATCTTACAAAATTTAGCAAAACTCAACCCATGGAGCGTGCATCACCCACCACAGAGCGATATAAAAATCTACTAGTGAAGGCAGGGGCACTGTTCTTTGGCCCGCGTAGTCATTTGCTTTAGATTGAGACTGAATCGCTGACATTAAGATTTTAGTTAACATTTAAAGATCAAGAGTTGTTGAATGATTTGGATCGGAATTATTTATATTTATTGCAATATTAATTATGATGTATTTACAGTATGAAGTGGTGTATGTGAGTGTATGTGAATGCTTACATTTTCAGGGCTGCCACCCCAAATCACCCTACCTTTAACAAGGATGTTATTTTGTTACCTGATTCCATATGGGACAAAGTTTGCAAACACACAAAAAAGAGACAGCTCCTTGAAAGAGGTCACATTTTAACCGCCTTTGAAATGAGGAAATCTTGGGACTGCAGGACTGTCATTGCAGTGATAAGAGAGGAATTCAAAGACAAAATCCCTGAGGATGTCACGTATTATGTTGTTGCAATATTAAGACATTGCACATTGTAGTTCACGGGCTGATTTGATACAAACTATTTTTGAACTAAATTCTATGTGTTCTTATTTTTCAGTATTGAACTTTTGATGGGAAGTGGAAAAAAAATGGTTTCCCCAAAGCTGCGTGAGGATCAAGAACTGAGTGGCTTTATCATTCACAAGATATTCAAAACAAAGGCAGTGTACATTAGGCCATCAAGCTGTCTTCCATTTTCGGTAAGCTATTTCGAAATAATGTGAAACAATGTGTTGCAGTTGGAGCATACAGATACAGAGGGGTTCAAAATGTGTTTAACCATAACATTTTCTGAATACGTCTTTTGGTTGTGTTTTAGTGTGATGACACAGACTTAGAAGAGAGCTGTGTTGAGGTTGACACTACATTGTCGCACAGAACTACCTCTGCCAGTCAGACCAGTAACCAAATGACTACAAGGTCCAAGGGAAACCAAATTGTACCAGCACTGATTTCTACAAGAACAGCCAGAGCTAAGCAGACCTCTTAAACACAGCAGGTAACCAGTGATGTCACCACTGCAGCCAACCAGCCCTCTGCAACACCACAAGCACCCAGCGTCATTGACCTGTAGTGTTGATACAGTGAACCAAATTTCATCAGCTAGCAGTGACAACTATGCTTCTTTTCAATCATGGATCCCATGTCAGATCTTTCTTCTGATGATGAGGAGTTAAACGAGGCCATAATGGCCAGTGTGGAAAGTCAAGTGTAAGTGACTAGATAATATGACATTGTGTAATGAGTGCAATAATTTCAGATGTGATGTCATTAGAGAGCCAATTAAGTCTTGAATTATATAAATGTATTTCTGCATGAATTGGTTGTGATCTGATGTTCATCAAAGTCACAAGTATAGATTATGTCTGACACAATGTAATGAAGTTATTAATACACACAAACTTTTGTAATTCTTGGTATCTTTTATTGAGCACACATTTATCTACAAGAGCCTTTGTATGGCTTAGCATGTAGTTAGCATTAATGGTAAGGAAGTGGGAACAATATTATGCTTATTTGACATAGTTGTGTGAGGATAAAATATTGTTAAGAAAGCATGATCCTATCCCTATTCAAAATACCATTTTTCCTTTTCTTTCAGCATGGCACCTGAACACCTAAGCACTGTATCAGCACAAGAGGTGCTCCTTAACCTTGCATCCCAAACTGACAATAACCACAGGTGCAGGTTCAATATTAATAGGTCTTCCGTGCTGGATGGTTCTCTGCGGGGGTTCAGACGACTGTCCTATAATCCCATGTACCAAATGTGCATCAAGTTTTCAGATAATTTGGGTATGGATGAAGAGGCCGTGGACCTTGGTGGTTAGAATTCTTACCGTTGCTAATGGAAGCCCTATCACAGTCACCGATGTTTGAAGGAAGAGACAGCAAGCTGAACTTGTCTTTGGACAGTTCAGGTTCAGGACCATGGCCAGCTACCAAGCCAAACGTGCTTTCTAAACAATGCTACAAACGGCCTAGTGATTGTTGTGTAATCCATAAATCCAAATCCAACATTTATGAAGGTTTTAATGTTCAAATTTTTTGTTCTGTTTAGGTGTTAACTTTAGTCATTTTGAAGAATGTTGTTTGTGCTTAGTGAACTTCATTTTGTTATTCTAACATTTCTTTTATTATTTTATCAGCCACATATATTTCCATGATAGTAAGGGAAATAATCAAAACACCTCTTAGTCTAACACAAGTCTGGTGAACAGCACTAAAACATGCAGATTTCAAAATTATCATACTGTAAAGTCAATGCATCTCTTATCAATTAAAAGTGTGTAGTGTTGTTTGCTACAAATATAACACCTGCTTAAAGGAAGCTGGAGATTTACCACACAGACTGTTGGTCTGCTTTGTTGGCTACCAAACATTGATTGAAATATTATTCTTTCTCTCTTCTTATGGTGCTGTTAGGTGTCCGAATGTATGTCTTTGGAGGAATTGATACACAACACTGAACCACTGCAAGATTACCTTGCAAATGCAGGGTGTCTTTGGCCACTGAAAAGCATTGAGGACAGAGATCTCCTGGCTGAGGATATTCTCATGTTTCAGGTGGTCCATGGGGCATTTGAGAGGTTTGTGTAACGTCATTGTTAAGAAATCAAGTTAGTTATTTGCACAAAATACAATAATGATATTGTCACCATTGACGCATTTACTTACAGAAAATAAGCACAGTTGTTTGTTGATTCAATGTAGTATTTCTCTTTGCTCTTCTAAAAATTAGTGGTAGCTTATGAATTTGGGTCAAAGTTGGATTTGAAATTATGTTTAGCAATTGTGAACAGATTTATTTTGGATTCTCTGTCATCAAACATATTTCACATTGTTGCCATCATAGAAGTCTTCCTAACTTCTGTAGGCATCATGGATTTTCTAACTTTTTTGCATTGTTGATGTATGTCATCTTTTTCCACCCTACTAGCCTAACAATATATACTTATCAACCCAATATAAAACACTTTTTGTCTTCTCATTTGTCTCTTTGTTA
>JAQFJB010042958.1:0-11198 GCA_029874875.1 Naso minor
GTGTGATAAATGACTTACTGGCTTTTACACATTAGTGTAGTTTCTCATCGTTTGTGAGAGGATCGCTTGCTCGCTGACACACGGAGCTGCCGGTGGCCCCGCCCGTTGGAAACGGCATGTGGACTAAACCACTTTGAGAAACAGGGGGGTCATAATCTTTCAACAATTAAAAAAAAAAAAGTTTTACGTTTATAATTTGCAGTGCTTGTGTTGTGCTTTTATTGAACATTACTATATCATTATTCAATTGTTTTTATGTGCTTCCAATGATTTTTGGGGGGGACAACTTTATGGATTTCCGCCTGTGGGCCCAGGGTATGACATGTAGACATTTTTGCAACAGTTAATAAACTTGTGAGAACACCAGTGTTCTGCTGTATTAAGGTACCGCTCATGAAAACCAAACGTTTCCTGCTATTGCATAGGGGTGTGCAATATTACACCCTGAAAGACTAGAATGTGTCCACGATCCACCGTTACATAGAGATCATTTGCATCATGCTTCAGTGCACATTCTGTTTGTTTTAATTCAAGGCTCAGACACAGCAAATTTTTTTCTTAATCAAATCAAACTATTTTCTACTCTGTTCCTTCTCTAGATACACACAGATAAACCAGTCAAACATGTAGCGCCTTCTTCCCTCCCCGTTCACAACGTAACAGGAAGTCTTGTAAAATGAAACAAAAACAACACGGACGAGTCGGAGTTAGCCCGCTTATGTCATCCCATTCAGAGGAAGAAGGGACTTTCCATTTTCTGTCATTAATGAAAGCCGATACGACCATTTCTGCTGCTCTGTGTCATTTGTGGAGGTTGCAAACAGGTTGGAAAACATTGAATGTCGTGTCTGTGTTCATAAAATCATCTGGAGGTCTGTAAAGTTGTGTCACACAGCTCCGTGTATGAGGACACACAGTCACAGTTGGACGTTAGTGTTAGCTGCTGGCCAACATAACATCATGTTCATAACATGATCTGTGGTGTGGTCAGAGTGTTCACATACATCAGCAGTTGTTTTGACCGCCATGTTTGATTCAATGTTTAGATGTCAGGACATTTGCATTGTCAGGATGTTGAGATGTCAGTGATGTCAGGAGAATGTCACAACACAGCATCATGCGAACTCACCTGAGAAGTTCAAGATTATCAACTTTTAATCTGTTTACTTTTACAGAGCCCGAGTTTTGTTTACAGGTCAAAACTGTGGTTCTGAATTTGCTGTAACTTGTAAAATAGTTTGAACCAACATGAAAAACTAAAGAATCATGATTAAATCAAGATCGTGATCCTGCCATGAAAAAAATTGTCATAATATATTTGCCATATCGCCCAGCGCTACTGCAGCACTGCAGCAAAAACATGCAACTGGAGATACACGAGCTGACTGTCGTTTTGAAGTAAATGTAACAGAATGTGTAGCAGCGTTTACTGCAACCGTTTATCAAAAATGTGTCTGAAAAACAAGATGTGTTATTTTTTTTATTTTACGACAGCAAATCAGTTTTTGGATATTGCAGCGAGCAACAGAACAGCAGGAAACGGTGTCGTGTTGGATGAGGAGCTGCAGGCGACAGGCTGTTACCTCCAACTCCTCAGTCTCTCATTAATGTCGTGTGGATTCCTGAAACATTCAGTTTAATCCAAATGTTGCCATTGTCAGCGTTGCTTTTGCTTTGACACCAGACTCTTCGTCATCGTCTGTCAGCTAGTTTTGTCACATGGAAAGTGAAATCTGACTCCTGCTGCTGCTGCTCGGAGCAGACACTGTCACTTCATTGTAGTGTCTGTCATCTGACTGTGCATTGATCTGTTAATAGGGCAGCAATGCTCTGTGTACGCGCCCACACACTGTGGAGCACTGAGGCTGTCACGACCTCAGAACATCTGTGATCTCACTGAAGTTGTTTTAATGCAGTATTTTATAATAAATAACTTATACTTGGTGTGCATCCATGTTGGCTGGTAAAAACTACGCCTATGCTTGTTAGATTTTTAATCTACCAGACATTTTGTGTTGTAAGAAAGTCAATTTCAGACCGTCAGCACATCTAAGCTGGTTGGTTTGCTGTGTGCAGGGTGATGACACAGATCGGCTGTGTGGAGCCATCGCTGCCATCGCTGAAGTGTTCAAGCTGACCGATCCCACGCTGCTGTTCCTCGAGGTCTCCACGCTGGTGTCCAAATACCCTGACATCAGGTGAACACACACACACACACACACACACACACACACACTTTGACAGACATTTTCACCTCACACCAATGACTGGCTTGTGTGACATTGAGAGCTTGTTTTCATTCAAATGAAAAATACATTTTTATTTTCATTTTTACCCCAAAGTGTGGAAGGTAAAAAATGTGTACAGGAACAACCTGAGAGTAAATAAACAGCAGAGGCCTCAACTGGCTGTTTACAAAAAACTGCGAACTGATTGGACCAAACGTATGTCTGAGCCTGAAATACGTCTGCTTGCAGTAACAGAGCCACTGGTTTCTCACAGAAGCTAACAGGAATCTTTACATCTCATGTCTGTAACATGGCATGGTGGATTGGTGGTTAGCACCGTTGCCTCATAGCAAGATTGTCCTGGGTTCGATTCCCCCTGTCTGTGTTTAGTTTGCGTGTTCTCCTCATGTTTGTGTGGGTTTTCCCCCACCATTAAAAACGTGTGTCAAGTCTGTCTCCAGTCAGGACCCTTTGCGTACGTGCTGGCTCAGATCTGGAGTTGGTCCCCAGGCGCTGCGCTGCGCTGTAGCTGCGCTGTTCCTCAGGCACTGCTCCTCAGGCAGCAGAGATCAAGTTTCACTGTACGCTGTATATGTGACAAATGAAGTACTTTTACCTCATAAAGTAGAAAAAGCTCATTCAAACAGATCTCTGTCTGCTCTGGTAGAGTATTACCACTGTGTAGTGGAGCATTTGGACGCACAGCTTTGTTTTCTTTCTGCTGCTTCAGCAGCCGACACTGCGCAGTGTTCACGTTACACATGACAACAACAACAGCAAAGCGCCCTTGGATCCATATCTGTTGTGTTACTGTACTCTGCTGAAACCACAGACGAACAGTCTGCAATAAAGCTCAGTGTCGACTTCTGGTTTTGACAGTTGATTTTGATTGTCTTCCTGTCTGCAAAATACAGATTGGGGCTCAGCAGTAAGGCTGAGACATGCTTGCACTTTAGTGATGGAATGGTCAAAGACTTTGGACAGGCTGATGTTATTTTTTGTTGTGTATAGGTGGATGTAGCATTTGATTGTTGTGGTTTGTAAACACAACATTCAATTTAGGCTCCTCCTCCCGAGCTCAATGCCACCAGAAGTTTCATAGCATGTACTTATACTGCTTGCACACACACAGTAAGCTACGCAGGAATATTATTTTTGTTTAAATGGAGAAGTCAATAATTAAGCAAGTTAGCATCAAGCTAACCTCTGGTGTTTGTCACCCACCTATCCGACAGAAAGCAGGTCAACTCCGCGTCACTCTTCACCCTCAGCCTCTCCTTCAGCGCTCAAAAGCGGCTGAAAGTCAAACTGAGATTCACTCTCGTTCTGGAACGAGCTTTATCTGCTTGATGTTTCACCTCATAGGGTTATATTTCCTTTTTTTAGTCACTACGTCCGTATCCGCCATTTTCTCCAGTCTCTGTGTTTTATCCACTCTCAACCTCACCTGTGTGTTCCCATTGACTGGAGGAAACTCACCCACTCCCCACCCAGAAACGTCCCACTAAAGCAAAACATCGACATACAGGCAGAGGGCGGAGCTCTGCACATACAGTCACCACCACACACGTACAGGGGATCAGGAGTGATGACTGAGCAGGATTACTTTTGTTTGCCTATATTTTATTTTTTACGAAAATGCTGCCGACTCCACTTTTAACGTAAAACTTTTCAATGTAACTGTTATTCTTGTCTTGGCTCTCTGACACACACACACACACACATTAGAGTGATACTCGACGCATAAGGCCTGTGGTGCACACACACACACACACACAGGTATCAGGTAGTAATTAGACGCAGGTGGATGTCACGCTGCCTGAGCGTTGTCATGGCATTCTGCTCTTCCTGCAGAGAGGAGCACATCCAGGCGCTGCTGGCAGTGCGCGGTGACGCCAGCAGGGAGATGCGTCAGATGATCATCGGGACTCTGAGCGAGAACAAAGTCTCCTACTCCGGACCAACGCAGCCCATCTTTAAAGATATCACCGTACCCACCATCACCATGACGACCATGACCACGATGACCTCTATGGCAACTGCAAAGCTGCTCAAATAAAGCCAATCATCACTCTGACAGTTTCTTCCATCAGCACCTTCAGATCTGATAAAACATCAGCCAACCTCACGTTTCTTTAACTGTTGGTGCAGCTCGCTGTGTGTTTTACTGCCCCCCCACCCCTCCATCTGCTGTTTGTATCGTCATGTCACAGTATCACATCTGCTCCAACAAAAAAATAAAATTAGAGTTGTAACAATAAACGGTGATATGATTTTCCCTTCTTCCTGTTCCAGTAACCATTCACTCGGTTATTTGAGAGTTAGCCTGAGGTTCATGTGTGTCCTGACAGATGCCTTTAGTGGTGGGTGGAATCTGCTGCTTTATGCACAGACTGCAGTATGCTGTAGCTGGATGGATGAAGTGTGTGTGATGTACGCAAACAGAAGCCTTGAGAGGAAGAGAACAGAAAGACGTTTACAAAGAAGCCTCCTAATTTGACCAAGGGACAGGGATTTAAGAAAATTTAAAAATAAATCAAAATTCCTGAAATTGTGTGTGGAAAAAAATCTGTCTTCAGTGTCAGTGTCGATGTAGATGCTAGCTGAATTGATTTAGCATAGGCCATATATTTGGAAATATATGTTGACAAAGTATTTTAATAAAATGAAGATTACAGTGAGGTAAACGTTCTCACAATTCAGTGGTTTTGCTGTTACAAAAAATGTCTGTTGGGATGTTATACTTAGATTTTTTTTTTTAATTTGTCATGTAGACTATGTATTGAATGTCAAGTTTGTCTATGTCAGGTTTATTTTTATAGCACATTTAAAAACAACCACAGTTGACCAAAGTGCTTTACAAAAAAACAGGTTAAAAGAATTTAAATTAACCTTAAAAATAATAAAAACTTAAAACCAATACAAACAAATAGCATAATCAAACAATACAACAAAAAATTTGACATATTAAACATTAGCTATTAAATAGAGGTGTGCTTTGCTCAGCTAACGCCAGTGAGAAGAGGTGAGTCTTTAACAAAGATATAAAACTTTCGATGGTCTGAGCAGTATGCACATTTAAAGGTGATGAGTTCCACAGGACAGGTGTGGCTACTGCAAAAGCACAATCACCCCTATTTTTTAGCTTTGCTCCAACCCATTCAAGGCCTTAAAAACAAAAGAATCGGACAGGGAGCCAGTGAAGAGTAGAGGGGATCGGAGTTATGTGCTCACGTTTCTTTGTACCAGTGAGAAAATAAGTGTCTGCATTTTGGACCAGCTGAAGACGATTTAGAGGTAACTGTTCAATACCCACATACAGAGAATTACAGCAGTCTAGAAGGGAAGTAATGAATGCATGGATAACTCTCTCAAAGTCTTTTTGACGCAGACAAGGCCTGACCTTGGCCAGCTGAAAGAAGCTGTTGGGTTTTTTTTACAGCTGATCTGATTTGTTTATCAAGTTTAAAAGAACTGTCTAAAATCACACCAAGGTTTTTTATGAGGTCCATTGCAGGATGCGAGAGGATCAAGATCCTTAACCTGATCTGGGCGTCCAAACAAAATCAGCTCTGTCTTGTTATCGTTTAGAAGCTGAGGTCCATCCAGGTTTTATTATCTTTTAGACAGTTGAGCAAGGGCTGCAAGGAGTCTTTACTTTATTTTTATGGGTAAGTAAAATTGCACATTATCTGCAAAACAATGGAAGGAAATGTTATGCCTCCTAAAGATGGACCCCAGGGGTAGCATGTACAAAGAAAACACTGAAGGACCCAAAATGGACCCTTGGGTGACCCCACAAGAAAGTGGGGCCACAGTGGAGGAGTATTGCCCTAAATGAACAGAGAAGGTTCTATCAGACAAATATGACTGGAACCATTTTAGAGCAGTACCTTTTATGCCCACACACTGTTCTCACCTGGAAGGTGTTCGCACAAGGAAGGTGAAAGCATAATACAAACAGAATCACATGGATTGGCAAGAGAGTCAAAAACACTGAAAAGAACCTGAGGCTTGTGACTGTTGGTGGAAACAAGGATGGATAAATACTCCGTTTTGGCACCTTTAACTGCTTGCTGGTATGTAGATAAGGAATCTTGTAAAATATAAATTCGTAAAAAAGAAACGAAGTGTGTCCTTTTTCCACCTTCTCTCCGCTCTTCTGCATGTGCGTCTAAGATCGCGAGTAGAGTTGGCAGGAGAAATATTCTCCAAACACTGAATGACAGTAAGTTAATTAAACGAATCATGTTTGTGGCAGATCTCATTAGAGATGCACTTACTTCTCCAACCCAACGCCACAACGCAGTGTGTTGTATTTTGAGAATGAAATAAGGCTAGCAGGCAAGCTAGTTAAGAGGAGCTGTCTTTACTCAGTCAGGGTCAGGTAACAAGTGCCATATATTCACGGTACAAGGCAATTACATGGGAACTCTGCCACCTACTGGCGTAATATATTTATGCAGACACATATGTATATATCACATATCCCTCTTTTTTAGAATAATTCCTTCCAAGAAAATGCGAACAGATATTAGCTCGGTGTAAACCTCCAACAGTAACCAACTTTGCCTAGTACGTAATTATGAAATGCAATCAACCAAGTGATGTAAGCTTCTGAATATCACAGTATTCCCATTTATCTATAAACAGTACTTTTAGTGAACCATTGTACATCACAAAACAGTGACCATTAGCACTTTTATAAACGTTCAACTTTTGTAACCATGTGCTGAGTGTAAAGGGAGGATTATGTTAATTAGAATTTTCCATAACATCATAAAATTGTGAACATGTAATAGTCCATAAACAAAATTGGACACCTGTAACAGTCTGTTAATCACACCACAATCTGCCCCCTTTTTCTTTTTCAATGTTCAAGTGCCAAAGTCTTTCAGCCATGCAGGAGGCTGAATCTGCCTGCGACTCTGCCGGGGCACAGGACGTGGCTGGGCCGGTGGGGGCGTCTGAGGGGGTACATAAACATCCTCAGGCTGTACACCAGTACTGGGCGTGTTCGTGGCAGGGAAGGGCGGAACTGCAGGGGAAAGGTGTATGGCATTCCATACTTTACCATCAGAAAGTTTGTAGGTTGCAGGGCCTTTCTGGGCAATGACCTGGAGTGGGTGTGTGTACTTGAAGTGTCCTTTCTTTATTATTCCAGGCTTCCTGACTCGAACATAGGAACCACACTGAAATCTTGGAGGCTGTGCACCACGACGTTCATCGACATAGTGCTTCACTTTAGCTTGTTTCAGAGCCACAGTGTCTCTCACAGTCTCAGGCTGAGCAGATGCACGAGGGAGGGTGATGGCTTTGATGTTCAGCTTGGTGCGGAAGGGACGGCCATGTAAAAGTTCAGCAGGGGAGATTTGTGTCAAAGCATGGGGAGTGGCTCGATAGGTGAGGAGGAAGTTCATGACGAAGGGCTTCCATGGCTGACCTTCAATGTTAGCTGTTTGCAGACAGTCCTTTAATACTCTGTTCCATCTTTCCACTTCTCCATTGCTTTGTGGATAGTAGACAGAGCTGCGACAGTGTTTAATGTCCCGGGCTGCTAAGAAGGCCTCTAACTCAGCAGACACAAAGGAAGGACCGTTATCAGTCACTAGTTCAAGGGGGTTGCCTTCGCGGCTGAAAACAGCAGACAGGAATGCAATGACAGTAGCGGACGTAACATCTGAGGTGAATGCTACTTCGGGCCATTTACTGTAATGGTCCACCAATGTGATAGCGTTGCGGCAGTCGGGTGGAGCAGAGTGGAACGGGCCCACAATATCCATGGCAAGTTTTTCCCAGGCAGCATTGGGAAGGGGCACCGGTTGCAATGGGGCAGCTCTGGTTATGGCAGTTTTGTCGCGCTGGGAGCAGGTGCTGCATGACTTAATGGCAGCTTCGACATCTGAGTCCATACCAGGCCACCAATAGAGCTCTCTCAGTCTCTGTTTAGTTCTCACCATACCTTGGTGAGTGTCGTGGGCAAGCTGTATGAGTTGTGGCTGAAGAGCAGAGGGAACCACAACTCTGTGAGTGCCTCTCACCAAGATCTCGTCAACTTCAGCTAGCTCAGTCTGTACACGGTAGAAAGGCAGAAGGGCAGGATCAAGGCCTTTAGCTGCACGGGGCCAACCATTCCTCAGATAAGAAAAAACTTGCTGCAGTATTGGGCAATCTTGGTAGGCAGTATGTAGCTGCTCTGTAGTAACAGCTGCAGGATCCACAGACACTGTTGCTATCATGTCCTCATCCCGCTCTTGTGGGTCAGAAGACGGCAGGGGCATGCGTGACAGACAGTCTGCTATGACGTTATCACAACCTGGTTTGTATTCCACAGTGTAGTTGAAGCACATGAGGCGAGCAGACCATCTTGAAATCCTCATACCTGCTCTTCCGAAACCTTTAGTGGACAGTAGGGCTGTAAGTGGGCTATGGTCTGTGCGCAGGGTGAAATGTCTTCCCCACAGGTATGTGCGCCAACGCTCAGCTGTCCACACACAAGCGAGAGCCTCTTTTTCTATGATAGAGTATTTCCTCTCACAGTCAGTAAGGGACCTGGATGCAAATGCAATAGTCTTTTCAGTGTCCCCATGTAGTTGAGTGAGCACTGCACCAATGCCATAGTCACAGGCATCTGTAGTGACGAGAGTAGAGAGAGCAGGGTCGGACAGTGTAAGTGCTGGGCTTGTAGCAATCAGTTCCTTAATGCGAAAGAAAGCCTCTTGTGCAGTATCAGTCCACTTAAATTCTGCATCTTTCCTCAGCAGAGCACGAAGAGGTTCCACAACAGAGGCGTAGCAGGGGATGAACTTTGAATACCATCCTGTTAAGCCCAGGAAGGACTGTAGAGTAGTGGCATCATGAGGTGATGGAGCCTCTGTGATAGCAGTGACATGGTCTGGGTTAGGACGGATTCCTGAAGCAGAGACAACATGTCCCAAAAATGACAGTTCACTCTTTCTGAACAGGCACTTTTCCACATTCAATTTTAGACCACTGTCGTTCAGTCGTTGCAGTACAGCTTTGAGTCGTGTCTCATGTAGTGCAGGAGTGTCAGCATACACAATAATATCATCCAAGTAACACTGTACACCGTCCAAACCTGCCAAAATCTGCGACATCATCCTTTGGAATGCACTAGGGGCTGATGCGAGACCGAAGGGAACCTTAGTGAATCGAAACAGTCCATCATGAGTGATAAAACCAATAAGGTCTTGGCTCTCAGGGTGCAGAGGTACCTGATGATATGCATTTTGTAGGTCAATGGAGGAGAATATCTGTGCTCCTCGCAGCTCATGAAACACCTCCTCAATATGTGGCAGTGGATGGCTGTCAACAACCACAGCCTTGTTGGGCTCACGTAGATCTGGACATATCCTGAGCCGACCTGACTTTCGCTGGACCACTACTATGGGTGAAACCCATGGTGAAGAGTTTATACGCTCAATGACATCATCCTTTTCCAGTCTCTGCAGCTCCTGGGACACTGCATCACGTATGGCAAAAGGCAGACGGCGTAGCTTTTGCTGCACAGGTTGTATTACAGGTCTCACAGTGACTTTGTGGACAAATCCAGTAACTGTTCCAGTATCTGAAGCGTCAGTTGCAGCAGTTGTGTACTGTACAGGGACAGTAGGAGATGTGTTGGTAGTGACCTGACGATCTCTGATCTCAAGTTGCAGGGCATTGAAGAGGTCCATGCCTAAAATTGGTGTACCTGCTGGCACAACGTGAATGTATTTGGTTGTGCATTTTGTCATGAAAGTTACCACTAGTTTCAAACAGCCAAGCACATGTATGGGTTGCTTAGTGTATGTGGTGAGTCTTTTTCTGGGTTTCAGGAGAGGGATGTGGCTGAACTGGGTCTTGTACATGTGCTCAGGGAGAATAGAAACACCAGACCCAGTATCCACAAGCAGATCAGCAGTAATTGTAGGGCCCCATGTCGCCTTCATGGAGATGCTGCACATTAATTTACTGCTCCGTGTAATTTCATCATCCTCATCAAGCAGTAACACTGTGACACTGTCGCTGGAGACTTCTCCCACATTGTATGAAGCAGTCCTGCTCCTGCACACTCTGGCAAAATGTCCATGTTTATTACACTGTCTGCATGTGACTGACTTAGCTGGGCACTTGGGGTAACTTGCAATATGTGTTGAAGAGCCACATCTGTAGCATGTCTTACCAGCCATGGTTGAGCCGTTTGAGACAGCAGGCTTTGGGGTAGGTCTCGGTCCAGAGGAGTGTTTCTGCTGCCTTTGCTTCCCGCCACGGAAAGTAGTAGTCCCACGCAACATGCCGACTACAGCCTCGGCTGCTCCTCTTGAAACTGAAGCTATCGTCTTGGCTTCAGCAACCGCATTTTCAATCTGAGCAGATATGGTCAACGCCTTTTCAAGTGTAAGCTTATCCTCAAGCAGCAAGTGCTCTCTGATCCGTGCGTTGGACGTTTTCTCCACAATCTGGTCTCTTATCATATCCTCAGATAATCCCCCAAAGTCACATGTAGCAATTAGCTCCCGCAAAGCAGCTACGTACTGAGCTGTGGACTCACCAGCTCGTTGAGCTCTCTGACGAAACTTGTTCCTCTCCACGACGACATTCAGTTTCGGTACAAAAAATGTCTTTAATGCCTTTAGTGCATCTTCGTAGGACTCTCCAATCGCTGGCAGCGTGTAGAAGATCCGCTGAGCCTCTGCGCCGACCGTGTGTATTAGCAGAGCACGCTTCCTCTTATCTTCCATTGTGTCGGCCAGGGCAAGCACATAGTTGTCAAACATGCGAATCCATGCTTCAAAAGGCACCGTAGGCTCACCTGGGCTTTGTAAAAATGCCGGAGGTGGCGAAATCCCAAGCAGAGCCATCCTCGTCGCCAATATGTTGTATTTTGAGGATGAAATAAGGCTAGCAGGCAAGCTAGTTAAGAGGAGCTGTCTTTACTCAGTCAGGGTCAGGTAACAAGTGCCATAT
>JAQFJB010043312.1:0-13564 GCA_029874875.1 Naso minor
TATTGTAAAACTACGTAATTTTTTTAATTGCTAACAGAACACAGTCTGCTTAAAAGGTTGTACTTTTTCGTCTTAGCGGTTACATGTGTTTCACTAAACTTTATGTTAGTCAGTTAGATAAGACATAAATTTTTAGTAGAAACACACGGGGGTCTAAAGATTCAATTGAAGCCTAATAATTAAATAATGGCCCTGAGGAGAGACCAAGTATTTGCTTTGGTTTCCAGATGTAATGAAAGCTGTCAACAGTTGTTCCCATGTAGTCTAAATTTGTATTCTTACAACACCTCTGAACACATTAAGGCTAATTTGTGGGCCTGGGAAGAGTTTTGAGTTTGCCTGTGGATTTCTTATATCTCTTTTTTCTAATGCCTTTGTCGATGACTGAAATGAAATTTGAGTAGCAAGTATATTTATGGTTGAGAATCGTGCTGGTATGTACAGTACAAATGGTTTCCAAATATGCGTGTGTACGTCTGGGGGGAAGGGAATAGATGAGGTTTTGATAAGTGAAGCAGTGTTTGCTTCTTTTGGACCTCTGAGCGCAGAATAAAGCACAGGTGTTTTATAGTATGAGAAGGGCGGATGAGAGATGGAATATGAATTCCAACAACAATGTGTTAAAAGTTTAGACTTAAGTTTTAGATTATCTTTAAATGGCTACACATTGCTTTTGTGAAAATAAACCTAGTGTTGAAATGATTATTAATGTTTTTACAGTTACAAGCTCCCTCAAATTTTTTCCCGATAATTTGTTGAACACAAATATAAACATGCTGTTCCCTTTAGGAAAAATATGCCTCAAGCTGCACATTTTGTATCTTCATTGTTTTTTTTTTTCTCTGTTGTGAATTAATGGTCCCTGACGTAAATTGTGGATTGAAGGCAGTTTTTTTGCGGGCAGCTAGACGTAGAACTGACAGATATACGGTAGAATTTTATTTTAAGAGTTAATACACGTTGAGGAGATATATTTTTTACACATTTTTTCAAACAGCTGTATTTTGGGCATCTCCCGAACCCCATCTGCTGATGGGTCTCAAACCCAAGATTGAGAAACTTCTAAAGGTGTGTTTGGTTAGGAGCTCGGAAGGTGACATGGAGAGAAAAGTAAATAAATCGAGGCCATGTATAACTAAGTGCTTGATGCTATTGCGTAACCTTTATTAAGACATGACTTCGAGATTGGTTAATCCATTCCATTGTTTTGGTTAATTCATGCACTCGCGTAAAAATGCTAATTAGATCATTTCATTTTGGCTTCACCTGTGAAAGGCATGTCCTTGGTCAATATGGATAAAATAAAGCAGTGCGAGGGTCGAGTTGAGTTCATGAAATAACAGAAATGAGAGGGAAAGAAAGAAGAGAGTGGCAGAAAAAAAGGAAACTGAATCTCTAGTGAGTGCAGCGTTCATGCAGGGGCTGAGCCGAGCATAAACGCACCGTCAGACACAGTAGGTACGTACTGCTTTCTGGCACATAGCAACTGTACAGGTATTGTGGTTGTTTTGGGCGAATAAACATGATGATTTGATTTTATGCCTCCATGCTGGCGATAGCCAGGGCCAGAGGCATGGTAAGTATGTACTCGAACATTGCCAGGTTCAGCATGGACAGTTAATGCCTTTTGCCTTCTCCCTTTTGATGTGTGAGTGTGAGTCATCAAGCACCACACACTTTCACTGTGTTAATTTCCTGCGTTTGAAATTCAAGTATCATCTAAAATCTGATTCTCTGGCCAGAAACATTTACTCCATAGTCATTTAAGCCAAATCAGTGTATCCTCACGCTGGGCTAAAATAACAAGTGTCTCCTTATTCCTTGGAATAATCCTTCCTATTATTATTATTAATATTATCCAGCTGAGAAGCAAAGTTTGATTAGATTTTCCACTGCGGGCATAATCCAAAACAAGCGAAATCCGTCCAACCTTGCAAAGAATAGATTGTTTTCTTCCTTGATGGAAAGAAAAACATATTTTGGAGTTTATTTCTCATAAATTTGCAAGTTTAAAACTCGCAGACTTGTGACTTTAAACTGGAAAATTCTGAGTTTAAAACTCAGAGATTTACACCCCCCCCCCCGCCACAATAGCCTTAATATGCCATCATAATTTCCTCACAGTGACCACAGTATTGTTAAACTTTTTTACGGTTAGCTTCAGGCATTTAAGCACATGGTTTCTATTTAAAAAGTTTGTGGTCTGGTTTAGTGCAGAGATGTCTGCAGTCACTTGAGACACATTGTCTTTATTAATATTCAAAGTTTACCAAGATCTTTTTCAAATTGCATCTATTGGCTAAAGCTAACCACAGATAGGAATCTAAGTGAAAACCTCTGACAGTTTAATTGATAATCAAAGTTAATTTTCTTTTCAGTATTATGTCATGACAGATGCACGCAACGAACACAGAAGAGGTTAAAAAAAAAAAGAAAAAAAAAAAAAGAAGTTTTTTTTAAAAATTTTTAAATCACAACACTAATAATTTTGTTGAGATGTTCATGGACTCCAGATCCTTTTTCAAAACTATGTCACCCCTGTTATTAGTAAGTCGGTGAAGACAGTCACAGGTACCCTGGTTTGATTCTGAGAAAGAGACGTACAGTAGCTAAATCTGACCCTCTTTTTCACTCTTCCACCACCTTCAATATGCTGTATTTTGATGTTTAGAGTTTATTTTGCCCTTACTTTTCTAAAGAACTGGAACCTGATGTTTGATGTTTGTTAAATCTGTACCTCCTTTTCAAAGCAGTAATGCGTAACAGCACCTTGTCTTTTTAAGTAAGATTTTAAAAAATGTTTAATGTGCCTGTTTATCTCAGCACCAGCTTTTACTGCTTTAATATGAAAAGCTATATTTGCTCTGAATTCCATCTGACAGCTTTGTATTTTCCTGACAAACTTTAAGAAAAATAACAAACATAAGCACCACAGCCTCAACTGCAGCATGAGTCATAACTAATTTGATATACTGTATGAACACTTGGAAAGCCACTGGAAGTGTTTCATCCAGGGGAAGTCAATTTACATAACAATAACCGTGCAGAAATTGTCATGTGCTGCACATTGAGCTTGTGTTCTCTGGGGCGTGTTTAGCTAATACATGTCCTCTGGCTGTGTGCAAACATGGCATGGTTAGGGAACCTCTTTATCTTTAAAATTTTCTCCACTAAAAAGACTTGCATACTGCATACATTAAGTGCAACACCTACCCAAGTGTGTATTTCTTCTACTTCAATGGCTCTGATAAATGGCAGTGATGGATGTTATGCCTGGCTAAAGCTGTAATTTTACAGTCACTTTTATGTCACCACTGTAACATTGTTGCATCATCTGCCTCCCAAGAAAACATTGTCATCATCCATTGTAAACAGTTGTTGTTCAGTGAGAAGCTTCCCCAGACAGTTTCCACACATCTCATTGACGTGATGACTCTGAAAGCTTTGTAAACTGGTTCTGACTGGATTTTTGGTGTTTAGAGAAGAAAACAAGATGGCTAAGAAGAGCCATGACCTTGTCCTCATGGCAGCCTGGGGGCTATATCTAGGCTGGTGAAAGGGGGGCTCATTGAGCAGACCCTATGTAGCCTCAGATGTGTGGAGTTTCCTGGCACCAGTGCTGTAATAAATTCGTTCATTTAGGTTCAACAGGGACTGGCCAGAGAGTGTTTCTGTACCCATCACACCTTTTATATCCAAAGCGGTGCTTTGATCACGCTATACGAACCCAGTACAAAATCGCCTCTCAGTGGAGAGCAAATGTTTGTGGGTGAGAGTTCTGTTTGATTTTAGGGTGTTTTGCTCTTTTTTCTTTCTCTGACACCCTCATAAATGAAGTACAGAGTTCTGAGACACTTGAATTTACTCATAACTGCACACTTGCAAGCAATTACGAAGGCTCAAGTCAGCTCCATAGGTATGCTAATGCTAACAAGGCCAAGGGTAAAGTATTTACAATAAAAACCAGGGAGCTCTTTTATTATGGGAGATGAATAGGTAAAGCCTTACCTTTGAAGTTCTTCTAAGTGTTCTTCTTTGTGTTTTTTCTTGTTTAAGACTTCATCTGTCTTCACACTTAATGCAGCAAAGTCATTTGAGAGGATCAGGACTTCGTCAAGCACGCAGAGAGGAATGACACTTAACACTCATGAAATGAGTGCTCAGCGTGAACTACACAGAGTTTAGGTTTATTGTTTGTTTTTCATTTTAGACTTCCACATTGCACTAAATTGCTGGAAGTATTTATTTGTTCTGGCACCATTTTTACCAGATGCAAAAGCCATGAAGCACTCTTGATCATATTCAGATGTGGCTAGTTGTGAGTTGTAGTGCTTTCATAAAGGAAGCAGGCAACTATAATGAGTATTATTGAACAGTCGCCTTAGTTTTTTTTTTCTTCATGCTAGCGGCATATCTTTATGGATGGCACGGTGGGTTTGTCTGTCTTGCACTTTGGTACAGACTGAAATATCTGTAAAACTTAAATTGATTGCCCCTAACTTGCAAATTTTGTACATTCATGTCTCCTTCTAAATTAATTGTAATCACCTTACTAAGCTGTTAATGAGGAACATTAGGATTTTACACACTCTAGACTGTGAACAGGACTTTCGCCTGAGACACACTGCCTCCCCGGGCAGCCGTGTGTGTTTACCCTGTTTGACTGATGCAGATTTCACACGTGTGGTGTCCACACAGACAGCATTACTGCTGCGGTGCTGCTACTTCTAGTCATGCAGTATGCTTTGCGTTGAGTTTGCCTTTAATAATTGCCATCTATAATGATGATGACAATGTGATTTTTATGGTCAGAGAGAGAAAGACAGAAATTATGTTCATATTCTTGTTAAAATTTTTTTTATGTCCGTCACATATTCCACAGATATGGACATTGTAACATTAGTGAAAAGTGTAATGTAGCTGGTATGATGTCCATGTGATGATCAACATATTATTGTCATTATCTATATTTGTTTAGAAAAACAGGGGACATGTTGAATCTCTTGATGAGGCACTCAAGCCATGAGTAAAACGAAGGGGTTCTGCAACATACAGACAATGCTTATAAAGGCTGTGACCGTGCCGTTAGAAAGCACAACTTGATGTGTGAAAGCACTTTAAAGCAAGGGGAAAGCTGGGGAGCGGCAGGAAGTCCGATGAACCACCTCAAGAGAGGTTTCTTAAGTCAGCGTCAGTCGGGACTGTCGACTAGTAGTTTGAAAAAAATATGGGGATGTTGTGTTGGAAGAAAGCTAGATAACCAGACCTCATTTCTGCTGCTGGCTCTGGCTGGCAGCTGAATTACAGGCTGCCAGCATAACTCACCTGAATCTCTAGCCAAACTATCCTGAGTTTTGCGTAGTGGATAATGTAGGTTTCAGGTTTGACATAAAGAAGAAAGTGTGTCTTAAAAGAGACATGTCTGGTTCTGCTGCATCGATTTGAATACTTTGGATACCACAGAGCTGCAAGCATAGCTGTAGACTCATAATCTTGTTTACAGTGAAATACTATTAACAGGTTCCACTTTCTTAAGCATGTGATGTGGTTATTTTAAAGTGCTGAAACCAGTGCAAAAAGCTTGCATTTTTACGGCCTAGCAGCTACAAGGGTAAGGGGTGTTCTCCGCAATAAGAGAGTCTGGGGCTACTATCATGGATATTTGACCTGACAGACAACCTAAACCCCCTCTTTTGCAAATAGGCTCGTTCTTTGGTGTGGGAGATAGCAGGGAGAGGAGCACACATATAACTGCTTGCCAAGTCTATGAGTTGCAAATTGCACTGATCTGTTTTGCTGCTCTTCTGGCAGACAACAACATCAGATAAGATGACTTTCTTAAAGCTACTTCTACAAAGTCCCCAGCCATGAAGCTACAACTAGCTGCCGTTTTCAACTCAAGAAACAGTTTGAACCTCTGCAGCACTACCCGAAAGGGACAATTTGCCACATTTCATGTGGAAGTCCAAAAAGTTTTGATGGTATATGTAGCCAATTCAAGCAATGCATGTCTGAGTTTGTGCTATATTGACTGAAAAAGCTGAGTTCTCCTGCTCCAAAATCAGTTCTTGTTTTGGCACTAGTGATGTCACTGATGAACAGGAAGAACCACCATCTATCTCTGCCAGGTTAGCAAGAAGACTTGCTGCCGCTCAAAAGCAAAAGTTGTTCTCCTTTGCTTTGCTCTGTAGGCATAGACGCAGCTCACGTGCAATGCATCCTAATACATGTTGACAGTGCCAGTGAGCATACCTCAGCTCTCTCAGTCGGTATAGCATGCACTGAGGAATTTATTGCTTTAAATGAGTACATTTACCATCAACACTGATTGGACATCCACATAAAATGTATCAAATTTTCCCTTTAAAATAACCTCTGTCCTAATAAACTGAGACAGCCTTTAACTTTTACAGAACCAACATATTTAAAGTCACGCTGTTCAAAGCTGCAAATGTCAGCCTCCATCCTTATAATTATCATCCTGACTCAGTAAGGATTTTTTTCATTTTCTGTTTCTAGAAAAAAAAAAGAAAATGTCATCACATTTTTCTGATTTTTTTTTTTTTAACTTTCTTTATAAATCCAAACTGGACATGGCAAAAAGGAAATAAGCAATTACCAATTAAAGAAAGTTTGAATTCTAGGGGGATTTTGTTGGAATTACTTATGTCATGTTGATAATAGTCTGTTAATGTTTTTTCCCCTTCATCTGAATCCCCCTCTTTATTGCCAATTTAATTTTCTTGTATTTCCATGTATCCGTATTTAGAAATCTATCCATAGCTGTTTTATTCTATAAATATAAATAAAGAGCTGGGCTGCCATTCAGTTGTGTGACCCCGTACCCCACAACCATCACTATCACAACTAACTGCTTTCAATAAACTGTCCCTTAAATAATCCAATTTGTCAGGCATGACCTGTGGGACCTTGCCTTGCAGGCCCCAGGGAACAGTAAGTCGCTGTCAAGAGGCCAGTACAGGGGTTAAGTTGCGATGACCCATGAAGATATAATCGTCTCCCTCGCTGTCTACTGGTCATGCAAGTTAGTACAGTATGTTGAATTTCATGTCACATGTAACATGCCCTCCCTCACAGCTACCATCCAGAACAAGACCATGTCCATTGGGCATTGGATTCTTCCGCAGTGGCTCTATTTCTGGATCAGTTTTGTTTCATACTTCTGTCTATCTGTTCTGGGAAAATTAGCCACTCCCAGCATGCACAGGGCTGAGGAGCAGTGGAAAGTGGAGGAGCGGTTTGGTTTTCATCAAGTCCTCCTTACTTACGTGCTACATCACTTTTTCACGTGTAAAAATAGAGTGCTTGAGAGATTTATTTTTTTAAATATACAGCAGGTCAACAAAAATCACTAAAAGTTAGTGAACTAAGTAACTTGACTGTTCGCTAACAGGTGACGGTCCAGCTGAGTTGTAATTTAAGTCAGAGAAATGTCTTTCTTTCTGTCATGCACAGGTTATAACAATAAATAGGAGAGGTAGGTTGGTTCTCCTAGGTGTGGTAGAGGTGTTTCGCTGTAGCATTTCTGATTGTAGTTGCCTGCCAATATAGGGCATATTACTTAAAGTTGGGATAGGCAGTTTATCTTTGCTGTCACTGTGCTAAAATCCATAATAACCTTTCAGCATATTGTAATTCAGGTGGTCTGAAACAACACTGCACTTCTGCACCTCTCCGTGGCTCTGCATTCAGACAATCACAGGGTATTTTCAGCCTATTATGATCATCATGATCATTTCAGAGAGAACGTGTTCCTCTTGGCTGCTGTATGCTGCGCCTCTTAGTCACAGGTGAAGTCATTACAAGCTGATTGGCTGTTGAAACAAATGACATGCCTCACACTCTAAAATTGGCCTCTGCCGACAAGAGCGTCCACAGGCGACATCGTCAGCCGGCTTGAGTCGAGCTGAGACGGACCAGTTTACACCGCTGCAACTTTCCCTGCAACTGTTTTGTCTCATCATGAATCCTTGGTGCGAACTGACTTTAAAAAAGAGAGCAACAACAAATTAAATGCAATGCCAGAACAACAACAAGGAGACGAGGGTGCAGTGGAGTTGCTTCTCAACTCCATCTCATGCTACAGCTAGCTTGATTAAAGATCTTGCTTAATGTAGTCATTCAGAATACCAAAGACAGTTCTTTTATGTTTAGTTAATGTTAAATTAAATTTAATTAAATTAAAAAAAAAAAAAGGTCTACCACTTAAATGCACAGTATTGCAAATATATATTTTTTGGAAGATTGAAAGTGAGATGGTTCTCTTGGAGCTATTATGATATCTACACAGAAATGACACTATTAAGAGAGATTTTACTGAGTAAATAAAATTGGAAAAATATTTGAGTGGAAATTGAGCCCTTGTAGAGAGCTGCGTTCAAAGCCAAATTGGCAAATTCACCTAATCTGCAACTGTTATTTTAATACCTTTTACCTGGAAGTCATAATTTCATTATCGTTGACGGGGGCTTTTTGTTTTCCAGAGACACTTATCTCATTATCACCAGAAAACAACTTTATTATTCCAGATAACTAGATGCTTATTGCATGTCATTATAGATGCCTCTCTCAGAGAAAGAGGGTATTCTAAACTGTAAAACCAGATCAAATTATCAGAAATCCCATAGGATCTGATCAGGGTATGCATTAAGCCACAAAGCAAAGTGTAGATAAAGGCTCTTCTAAGGGAACGCATTAAATTAACCACAGTACATCACTGGTAAATTGCCTCCATATTGACTTGCTTACAGTGCGGCTTAGTGTGTCATCAGAAAAACGTGTTGAAAGAAATTCAATTCTGTTGAGTTTCTCGCATAACAGAAATAGTTAATGGTTTTTAAAGTACTCAATTTGGGGACAATTAAGCCAAATACATTATGTTCCATATACTCAAGGTATACTGTGAATAAATAAGCTCTTTACTTTCTTCAATTACCCACTTTCTTTTTACACTTCCCATCTGTTTTGGGTCTTGATACCATATGAGGAAAATCAACCCATTAAATCACTTAGAAACGCACATGGTAACTATTGTAAATTTGAGAATGATCATGCAAATGTTAAACAAGACTTATCACATGTGAATTGTCCATAAAACACATCATGAAACTGTTCGACACAGATAAGGGCCGTGTCATTTTTAATGGCTCAAAACCTTAACAAAACAAAGTGGATATGGATATTGTTTCATTTGACTGTATCTACTTCCTCATTATATCATATATTGCTGTAGAAAGTGTGTGTTTTTAATTATGACATAGTAGATGCAGATGCATAGTAGATGACCATGATTAGGTCTATTGCAGTCGGTAACAGGCCTGACTCACATAGACAATTATCCAGTTTTGTGCAAGTTTGCCCTTTACAAGAGCTGGCTCAAAGCTCAGTTCACAATTTACCATTTTTAACTAAATTCATAGTCCCATTGCTCTACCGCAATTTCGCTTACCCAGATGGTTCCTCTGCAGCATGCATGACTTTCCAGCACTCTTCTCCAGACTGATTCTTCATTGCCAACTGTGCCTGTCCCTGACCTCCGCCTCTCATCGATCCCGTGGGAAAGTCTCATCCCTCTGTTGCTCGAGAACAAGTCCAGTCATTTTCACTTGTGTTCGTTCCTTGTCTTTGTCTGGCGTCTTGCCACTCTGACATCCCTGTTGAAGTTCCGTGAGTTGAAGATTTTCCTGAACTTATGGAAGATTGAGGTTTTGGCTTGTTTTTCCCTGTTGTTGTTGTGAAGAGGAGTTTGAAGATGATCAGTCTTTGAGTGAGTTAAGCAAACTTCTCCCCTGTAAAGAGTGTAAACTTACCTGCACCCAAAGAAGTAACTCACCTGCCACTTTGTGTGCTCAGTCCCCGCTGCATGTCCCAGCCCCCACTCCCCAGTCAGAGAAGAAAGAAGACACCATTTGCTTTGTAGTTTTTCTCTGCCTTGCTCATTACAATAAAAATTATTACCAGTTACACCTCTGCTTGTCTGTGCTGCTTTTGTTGTCCACACACTCCTGGTTTCAATGCACAAAATGAAAAAAGAGTTGCAGCAAAAGTATTCTGTCAGTGCGATGGATATTTTATTTAGCCTGCATTAACCAAATTATTATGCAGCCTTTCAAAAACAAAATATATTTCTATTCTTACGCTTCCAAGTGAGCTGGTTCAGGGCAGGCTCCGCCACTGGGTTAACAGTCACAAGCCAAAAGATGTGCTATGAGTAATGCTACTTATCTCTTCATGAAACTCCCGGTAGCTGCGTCTGACATGTCTTCACTGGCTATCCCGCGCAGCCATGGTGACGTAAATAAACATGATGGTGGGTGACAAGCATGACACAGTGGCGCGTCATCGTGTTACCAAGGTGTCTTGTACTATCACTGTCACTGCTGAGTGAGACCATGAACGTCGGTAACTCTCGCGAAAATTTAAGATGCTCACTGTCACGCTATGTAGATAGGTGCGTTCAGTGCACCATTCAAAAACATGAGCAGTGCTTTTTTAGCACGTTCATGCAAAACACTGCAACTATCCACACTCATAATCACGACTACTGGCAATTACCCTACCTAAACCTGTGTGACTTTGGACATGTCCTTTCATTTTATAAATTTGAATGTGCAAACTCGCTGTCAACTGCGGGTTGTGTTGTTGTTAACTAGAAATGTTAAGAAAGGAGACAAACTCTTCAAGCATTTTGAATAGAGTCTGTAACTCCAGAGATAACTGTTGTAAGAACTCAGTAACCTGCCCCCATTTTTCCAAAGGTAATCTGATCCAGGACACATGTTCAGCCAATCGAGTTGGCATCCTGGATTTAGCTCTAAAAGAAGTTGGTGTTGAGAAACTTGTGCATGAGTAGTCCAAGTATAAATTGTTTGGAAAAATGTATTTTAAACCTTATTTTGGGGCAAAGTTACCAATTTTTTAGGGCAGGTCAAATTTGATGTGCAGTTTTATATATACATGTGGACCATTAAAAGTGAAGCTTCAGCTCTCCCCGTGTTTATTTAAATAGGGTCCTAAATAACTGGGGGCATTGCCAAGATGGCTGCTGAGTGGTGAGTGAGTGTCTTACCTGGAAAGACTTTGTTTTAACCCCCTCTATCAGCTTTGGCAGGGTTTAGACAGCCTCTTATACACATTTGAATCTGGTTGCTTTGGCTGGAGCACCCCAGCCACATATTGTTTTCACAATGAACCACAACAGTGTCACATTTGCAGTATTATTCAAACTCTAACAGTGTAATTGTGGTGATCAGAAACAGTAAAATGCATTATATAACAGTAAGTATATTTGAATTGTCCTCATAAGCAAACCAAATGCTGTAACCATGCTCTCTCTGTCTCTTCTCAGTTAGCAGTGCCTGCCATGCTCTCTTGGCCAGATTTCTGGAGGAGGACTTCTCAGATCAGCTGTTTCCGCATCATCTGGACTCAGAAGATGAGAGACAACGTAAGAGTTGTGTATTTACTGATGTTGACACAAAAATTTGAGCACACAAAAGCAGAAAACATGTTCCCGTGATCATCTGGGTTGTCATTAACATTAACTGCCATGATTACCTGCACCAACTTAAGTAATCATTCACTAGCAAGGACCACGTCATCAATAAGATGCATTTAACAATTTTAATGGAATATTAATCATAGCATGGATGCGGTTTTGGCAGCTTGAGGAAGTTTAGAACATGAAATCTGTGTAGCTCCTGGGCACAGTGGATCCTCAATGACCCTAAGGAGAGAAGAAATATGAAGGAAAAGGGGTGGGTGGGATGAGGTTTGCAGAATACGAGAACGAAAGGAGGAGAGGGCTTGGTGTATATTTATAGGAAGTTGGAAGTAGCGTGGTTGAGGTGTAGCCCTGCTCCAGAAACTTCACTAAGAACTACAATTGATCTAAAAAAAAAAAAAAAAAAATGCCTTGACTGGAAAGCACAGTGTAGAAGAAACTTTTACTAGTGCGCACACAGCACCTGAAAACTTTCATTCCTTTTAAAAAGGTCAGGAATGACTATATTGCAAATTATCTGCCACAAGAAACTTTCTAAATAGTACTGCTGCTGGAGAAAACCTAAACTAAATGTTAATGTTCAGTTTGGTAAGGAAAGAGTAAACTTACCGAGTCTCAGTTGTTCTTGCATAAATATATGACTTTGCTACAAATACAGATCTATGTATTGTGTTGTAGAGGTGTCTACTGACATTGGCATGCTAACTAGTCAGCCTCTGCTCATCCTGCCTCTGTCACGGGGTGTGGAAGGACCCAATTGCAACACAAACTCTGAAGTAGCAGTAGCAGTGGTCTTTATTAACACTCCACAGCAGGCAGACACTAAACTGCATAAATTCACAGTCCTTGCAGTAGTAATGAAACTTAGCTTGAAATGGCAAGAGCTAAGGCAGGGTTCAAACCTCAGTCTTCCATGTGGCAGGCGAGTGAGTTGCCACTGGACCAAAGGAGCAGACAGGCTTGATGAAGATGAGCAGGTTTGACAACCCGTGGGCAGGCAGCGATGCAGACAAATCCAGAGGGAGCAACAGTGGGATAGTCGGGGACAGGCAGAGGATCGATGAACCAGCAGGTCAGGGGAAAACAGGAGCGGTGAAACACCAAACAGCCACAGGCAGACGGAGACCAGAAAACTCCCAGGCAAACTCGTGGTCAGGAACAGAAGGCTTGTAGTGTTTACCGGGGCAGAGACGAGAAGGGAAGATCAGAGACGAGCCGAGCCGGTACCGGGAAGTCAGTCCAAAGGTGAGTGCTGGAAGGTCAGCCATGAAGCGAAGACAATCTGGCACTGAGTTGATGAAACAGAGCTGCTATAAAGTGGCATGGTAATGAGACTCAGCTGGGAGCACCAGGTGTGGCTGATACGGCTGATGAGGTGTGGCCAGAAGGTGAGTGAGTGGAAAAGTACTGGATCCAGAGTGAGTGACAGGGGCAGACCGTGACACTTGAGTTTTAACATGGACAGTGATTTTAAATTGGATCGCCAAATTGGTGCAGTAGTTAAGTCCAGCTTTTTTCATCTTAGGCAGTTGGCAAAGGTGAAGCCCATTCTCGCACAGCAGCACTTTGAAACGGTAATTCATGTCTTCATCACGTCTCGGCTGGATCACTGTAACGCACTTTATTTTGGAGTCAGCCAGTCTTCCCTCGCACGTCTCCAGCTGGTTCAGAATGCTGCTGCTCGTCTTTTAACGGGAGCACATAACACCCATCCTGGCCTCCCTCCACTGGCTGCCTGTGCACTTTAGAGTTCATTTTAATTCTTTTATTTTTAAATCTTTAAGTGGTCTCGCCCCGCCTCACCTCTCTGAGCTGCTTCATCCCTGCGCTCCTGCTCGGTGCCTCAGGTCAGCTGATCAGCTGCTCCTGGAGGTACCGAGGTCTAAGCAGAAGCTCCGAGGGGACAGAGCCTTTTCTGTTGCTGCTCCCAAATTATGGAACGATTTACCTCTGCACATCAGACGCCCCTTCACTGTCCGTTTTTAAAACTAGTCTTAAAACCCATTTTTATTCCTTGGCTTTCGACCCAGCATGAGACTT
>JAQFJB010045163.1:0-13515 GCA_029874875.1 Naso minor
GGCAGCTCTGAGGTTACAGCCAGTGACAGAGTTCAGCTCACTGATGGAGACTCCACTCTCACTATACTCAGTGTGACCCGCTATGACGAGGGACCGTTCACATGTCGTGTGTTCAATCCAGTCAGTGATGTCACCAGTGATCCAGTTAAACTCCTCGTCTACTGAGAGTTACTTGCTTATTTGTTCAGTCTTCACATGTTTAAAATTTCCAAATGATATAAAATACTTGTAAATTGCAAAAGGAAGCAACTTTGTTGAAAAATATTTTAATTCATATTGTTTCATTTTGTTTTCATTTTCATTTTATACTCAGTGAAGTCCACTGCGTGTCATAAAAAACAACATTTTCATCGGTGACTCTCTTGTCTTGTGTAACCTTCATGCTCAGTACTTTACTTTATCTCACACCTGCATGCAAACAGAGGAGGTTTAGATTGTTGTCACAGTTCAGTGAGGACTGGACTGAGCATGTTTGTTTGTTTGTTTGTTAGTTTGGGTTTTTGTTCCTCCATGACCTGTACAAATTATTAGAAACATATTTTTTGATGTAATAAAATCCAGAACAATATCACTGCAGTCTACAGCACAGTGTCAACAATCATTATACAGTCTGTGCCATTTAGAACATGTTCTGTCACATTTAATTACACAGAATGTTTTTTTTCTGTATAATGATGCAGTTGTGCTTAGTAATCAATCATAATGCTTCACAGTGTGTTAAGCTGCGTGCCGTACACTTTTTTATTATTCATGCATCTCACATTACATTTGGTGATTTTTCTCTCTGTTTTGTTCTCTACATTCAGATGGCCCAGAAAATGTTAAACTGACGTCTCCGTCAGAAAAATACTATGCAGAAGGTTCAGATGTCACTCTGTCCTGCTCTGCTGACTCCAGTCCTGCTGCCCAGTTTCTCTGGTATCTGAATGGATCAATCGAGCTGCCTGAAACTGGATCAGAGCTCAGACTGAAGAACATTCAGATGAGTCAGAGTGGAGACTACAGCTGTCAGGCCTTTAACAACAAAACTGGCAGAAATGAAACATCTCAGCCTTCAGCTGTGTTTGTACTGAGTAAGTTTGAAAAACTGCTTTTGTATGAAGAAATATGGATTGAAAAAGATGGTGTTAAGGCAGGTACTCAATAAAGTTTTGTTGAATTTTGAAGGGTTCTGTGAAACACTTGAGAAACAAACAAACAAACAAAAAAATCCCATACATTTGCATTTAGGACACACGGGTAAATGGAAAAAGAACTGCATTTAGACAGCTCTTCTCAAGTCTTTGAACTATTTAGAGTGCTTTACATCATAAGTCAGCATTCACCAGTTCACACACATTCATTCACTGATGGGACAGCCATCAGGAGCACTTTGGGGCTCAGTATCTTGCCCAAGGACACATCCATATACAAACTGGAGGAGGCGGGAATCAAACTATTGACATTCTGAAAAGCAGAGGATCCACTTTGTCTCTTTCTAATGTTGTGGTGTCACAGTGAAAAAAGTTTAAGGCTGCATTAAATCACAGCCATTTTAAAGTGACTACGAGAAACTTTTAAACATTTATGAAACAGTCTCACAATTACTCAGATGATTTTATATTTCCTGTAACAGCAAACGAAACCCTCAGTGAAGAGACTGCTATTTGTATGTAGTTACTATTAATGCCCGTGATCCTGTCTGAATCGGGTCCAACTCCAATGAATTGATTTTTAAAAAACTGTGTCATTCTGTGCAGTGACAATAATGTACTTATATTCTCTGCTTACGGCTGTTAGTTTGCACCTTAGCATGTAATGTTCAAACTGCTGTGTAATGTTAGCCTACAGAAAATAGGGGTAATAGGTCTTGGGGGACATTACTGCCATACAACTGGCTTATACCTTATTTTCTTGTCACATATAAATACAAACCTCATCACAATCCATCCTGTAGTCTTTTATTCACTCACTTCTGAAACAAAAGCACACGTTGCTGGTGTTATGTCGAATTCTGCCGGCCTGGCACACACTAGCAAAGATTTTAATGGCAGTAGGTGCTTGTGTCACTACTGGTTTTGTCCAAAGGGGTCACTAGAGTCAACAAAAACTGAAAGTTCCTCGTAGTCACTTTAATTAATGAGCCTGTATCATACATATGCTTGCATCTCTTACTTTCGCATTTAAATAATGTATGAGGTAGTGGATAATTATACAAGATGAACTTTACAGGTTGCCAAGACAACTGAGAGAGGTCAAATTAAAAAAAAAGTTTTAGGTTGTGCTAAATCACTTTTTTTAATAGTCTGTAATAGCACAGCAAAAGTGAAGGAAAAAAAGGCTATTCAGTTATTTAAAAAAATATTAAAATCAGAAAATTGCAAAGTGCAATATTCAGATCGAAGAAGCTGCAATTTTTTTCAATAATAGTAAAATGTGTCACAACATAACATTTTAAATAATACATTGTTCTGCTGTTCCCCCAGACTAAAAAACATATTCTCCAGCAAAGTTACATCGTCATCATTTTTATATTTATTAGGTTTCTGAGTGGATCCAGGTAAGTGTTGTGGTAGACTCACTCTGACCTAAAAATGTTCGAGGAGAGCGTTTGACAAGAAAGGTCCATTTTGATTGGAGCACTTGTGCCAGCTGGGCTTCAGAATGGGCAACACATAATTCAAGACAAGAAATGATGAATCTGAATGAGTCTCACATGTAAGCAATGACAAAGGCCAGGTAAGACTGTCCCTGCTCATCCACCGTCCTCATGTAAGCCACAGAGCCATATCCCCTTTCTGAAGCATTGCAAAATACATGAAGCTTCCTTTGTTTTAATCACCTCACTGTAACAGTGTGAGATTTTATGTCATCAACCCCAGCTCCAACAACCACATCAAAACTTAAGCGCGGGTAATGAAGAAAGTAAAAAAAACAGGAGGGTCATACTGGTTTACTAGAACTTTGTTTATATTTCTGAGATTCAAGGCAGAGCAGTCAGCCAATCAGCACCTGTGACCAGCCACAGGAATCCTTTTTGAGGCTCTTGTGTGTTTTTTGTTTAATTAGTCAAAGCTCTGAAGAAACAGAACGGGCATCTGGGGACAGATGTTAAATGAAATGGGACAGTTGCCAACCTGCTGTTAGATCTCAGTCTCAGTTGTGACCTGAAAGAAATGTCGGCATTTTAAGAGATTCTTGGCTTCATAGTGGGGGAGAGATTTATGCAATTGTTCTCAGAGAAAGACTGGAGGAGGGACTGACGGATGTCCCTGTTATGTGGCTGTAAACTCTTCACATAGTGCTGTAAGGTGTGTATGACACAACAAGGAACTGTTAGAGGAACCAAAGGAAAGATATGCTCGCAAAAGATCATTTACCCAAGCATGTTCACTTATTTCTCTGTGTCTCCAGAGTGAAAGGAAAGGGCTTTGTCTTCTGGTAGGAGTCTGATCTTGTGGGTCATTAGTTTAACGTCTCTGCTTACAGCATAATAGTACAGCCTGATACACAGGCAGGTGGTGGTGACACAATGTTGACATGTATTTGTTTACTGCTTTTTGATGAGATGAGAGGAATCGTATCTTTTGGAGCAGAAGCACTGCTGACACTGTGTAATTTTGTAGTTGTGGGAAAGTTGCTCTAGTTGTCTCCTCTCCTGTGCATATTGATTGTCTTTCATCAAACGGTTATGCTAATGAAGGAGGACGGTTATGTTGGGCTGGACAAGCATGGGCGGAGGCCTCAGTGGAAGTGGTAGAACTGCAGGGAGAGCTTGTGTTGTACTGTTGGTGGACTCAAACGTGCATTGAAGCTCAAAGCTAAACCATCATTTGACAAACCTCATACACTACACGGTTGGCATATTGTGACAATCACAACAAATATTAGTACCTGGATGTCCAGCAAAGCCGACCTGTATACTGCTGAACAATGAAATTTACTTTCTGTGGTGCAGATGTTCTCACCAACACGGAAAGTTTTATTTAGCTGTTCTTCAGGTTTTTTTTTCAAACTCGAAATCACTCAAGGACACAAATTCACACGCCTCACTCTGCAGACAACTCTTTTTTTACTTAAGTAGTGGTACTGCCAAAGACCTGTAAAGAATTTGTCCCAGTGCCCATGTAGGGTCAACTATCTAAATAAGTTCTGCTGCAGATTCGATTCCTCTCTGCCCCTCACTCAAAATACAACCACCAACCCCACCACTCCATCCCCACCAACTCTGCTCCCTGTTGACCTCTCCATCATCGAGCAGGATGTAAACAGACTGTTCAGGTCCAGACTTTGTGTCACCAGCCACACTGAGACACCACTGTGACCAACTGGCACCTGCATTCACAGACATTTTCAATAAATCCCTGAATCAGTGCTCAGTACCTTCATGCTTCAAGACATCAACATTTATCCCCACCCAACAAAACTAAAATCAGCAAAATAAATGAATACAGACCAGTCGCCCTGACTTTGTTAATCATGAAAGTGTTTGGACAGCTGATCCTAGCCCACCTCAAAGCCATCACTGACCCTCTGATGGACCCCTGCAGTTCAAGTACAGAGCAAACAGATCCATCGAGGATGTTGTGAACCTGCACCTCATGCTAGAGCATATTGACAGCCTGAAGACCTACGCCAGGGTACTGTATGTGGATTTTAGCTCGGTCTTTAACACTGTAATGCCAGAGTTACTGCAGGTGAAGCTATCTCAGCTCTAAGTGCCAGAACCCCTCTGCAGGTGGGTCACAGACTTTCTAACAAACAGACGTCAGCAGGTGTGGCTTGGAAAACACAGATCAGACATCCGCACCATCAGTACTGGAGCACCACAAGGTTGTGTCTTTTCACCCCTCCTCCTCAGTCTCGACACAAATGACTGCATGTCCAGAGAACCAACTGTGAAGATTCTGAAGTTTGCAGATGACACCCTCCTGGTTGGACTCATTACCAATAGTGATGAGTCAGCCTACAGGAAGGAGACCAAGCAGCTGGCAACCTGGTGACCTGACGTGGGAAAGGAACATGGTCTCCATTTTTTAAAAAAACCCAACAAAGGATATCCTTCCTGAGATAGCTGAGAAAATACAATCTGCCACAGGCCTTCATGATCCAGTTCTGCACAGCTATCACTGAGTCCATCCTGACCTCATCAGTTACCATCTGCTTCGAGTCATTAACATCACAAGAACGGTCCAAGCTCCAGCGTGTAGTCAGGACAGCAGAGCGGATCATCAGCTGTGGTCTGCGAACACTTCAGGACATTTAAAATAGCGGGAGCACAAAACGAGCTGGCAAGATTATAGCTGACCCCTCCCATCCACGTCATGACCTTTTCCATCTCCTACCATTTGGAAGGAGAATACAGGCCATTAAGACCAGTAAGGCCAGACACACCAACAGCTGCTGCCCAGTTCTGTATCACTCTGTAATCACACTGGTCACCTGAAATGATCTCAGCTCCAGTGTATTCCTTTTTAACTGAGCTGGTCACTTTAAAAGAAACGACACTCTTTTAAATGCAATTTTTTAAAAATCTGCTTTCTCTTTCAACTGATTTAGGTTCTTGTCTATCTCTCTTTGTTTGAATTCTTTGCCATTTATTGTGATGTATGTATGCAAGCACCACATCAAATTCCCTCTATGTTCTTGACATACCTGGCAAATAAAGTGATTCTGATTCTGATGCAAGATTTCCCTTCAGCTAAAGTCTATGACAGCGTGTTTGCCAGAACAACATGCTGCCAAACTGGAATGTTCTCCAGCAAACAGTAATACCAAGGCTTTACTCATGACATAAAATGACAGGCATTTACAACTAGACAGAGAAATCACATAAAGGAAGAAATGATTGTGTGCTTTGTATGCTCAAATACTGTGAGACTGTTCCTGCTCAGAGAATTTTATAAAACTTGTGTTTTTCTCTCTTTTTTAAATTTAGCTATCCCTGATAAAGGTTGTTCAGCTGGTTGCATCGCTGGAATTGTAATTGCATGTTTGGTCTTCCTTGGAGCAGCTGTTGGTGGAGGGTACTATATTTTTAAGAAACAGTAAGTGAAAAATAGATTTCAGGAATAACCTATAAGACTTTTTTATTATTAAGAATCAGTCACCACTATGATAAATGTAATGGCTGTGTATTACCAGGTCTGGATACAAAAACAGGACCCAGAGACAAAGCACGTAAGTTAAAAGTTCATTTTAGTTCTGATTCAGGCAGACAGGAAGCAGGCAGGCAGAGATGAAGGCCGCTAAGTTAAAAGCATTTAAAGCAATCTGATGAAAAACAAAGAAGAATGAGTTCGTGTATAAAGTTGTTTAGGTGGGGGGTGGATGTCAGGTGATGGGAAATGGCCTGAAAACAAGGGCTCTGAAATGAAAGAAGAGTTGGTGCTTGACAAGTAAAGTGATAGATAGAAAAAAGGGGAATTAGAATGATGTTGATGTTGTGACTGTAAAAACTTTGTTTTCTCAACCTACAACAGGTTGATGTTCAGTAAAGTCTCGCTTGTGTTTGTGCTGCTTTTGCTAGTGTGCAATAAACTGTGTAGACTCTTTATTAACAATGTTTAATTTCTAATATTTAGTGTTACCTTCAAAACTCCACCACCTTCAGGAAATAAAGGTTAGTAGATGACAGATGATATATGACCAAAATAAACAGAATAAAAAACAAAATACGATATATCACACAAATTGTAAATGAGAATAATTAAAAGTAACAGTTTCTTCTCTTCCTTACAATTAGAGGAAAATGCGTATGAAAACGATGCCATATATGAGAACGAATAAACTCAACATCTTTATTTGGGTAAGTTCGGTACTCATTCTGATTTGGAGGAAAGTTCTTTTCTTTGTAAATAATTTGTTGTGATTTCATCCTGTTATCACTTGTATAGACCAACAGTTACTTCCCAGTCAAGCACAGTTAATCAAACAGCAACTCTTTGCTTTGACCCATTGTTTACTTTTTGTCCCGCAGATGAGCCAAAAATGACAAGACTCGTAAATTTGTGAAACTCAACAGGAACAGGATTAACACATTTGTGCTTCAAGCTGCAGTTATTTATTTATTCACATATTTGGTCACTTGGAGGCAGAAGATCTTCACAAAACAGATGACTGATGTAACAGCAGCACTCATCCACTAGAAGGCAAACTGTTGTCTGCAAGTCCAGTTTTCACTCCCCTTCAACTTTTTGTTGTTGTTGTTTGGTTGTAGTTTAAAATTTTTGCCTGAAGCAAAATTTATGAGAGAAATTTCTTTAAACCCATTTCAAAGAGCTTAAACAGAACAAAAGCTCGTGGAGCTGCAGAGTCGCAATAATTATCTGAAGTTTTCCAGTCTGAGCACTTTTACATTTGATGGATATTGTTAGAAAAGATATTGATCAGAAAATAAGTACAGTAGCTTTCATTACAAAGCAGTAAATCAAAATTAATTTTTTACATGTATGTCTTATGCCTTATTTCTCCTTGTTCTGTTGTTTCCAGATGCATTAAAATACAATACAATTATTATCTTATTGTTTGCTTTAATAGATACATTTTTGTCATTTATTTATAAAGTTGTGCTTCCAGAGTTCAGTCGTGATTGTTGACTAAGCCTTGAGAACAACAGAAGCTGATAACCAGACTTTCAAAGTCCTCCTTTTAAATGTTGTCCTGTGGCAGCTGCAATTGTACGTCTTTTTTCAAATCAGTACTGAGAAAATGTCTTAGTGTTGTGTTGCAAAACACCTGAATAATATAAATCCTTCAACTGAAGGAATCTCTTGCGCTACAGCCCCTCTGCAGCTGGAGGTCGGTGCTCACAGAACAGGACCCTACGTCAAAGAACAATCGATGGGCCGCTTGGGACCGAGTGAAACAGTGCTGGTACAGATTTAAATGGGTTAAATAACCTCCTCCTTGCAGGTAATATAAATCCTTGCAAAGCTCTTTAATGCAAAAAAAACTGCCGCATGCTTGTGTATGTATGCCCCTTGCTGTGTATCTGTAGTTGTTCGATCAGGCTAAAGGACATGAAGCGAAAGTGGTTCTGCTGTCATAAACTGAGCAGGATGTCTTCCAGAAACTTTAAGTCTCTCTGAGGCCAGTCCAGGGAATGAGCAACAGTTCAGACAGGATCATACAGAAGTCCTGACAGTCAAAGTGAGAATATTTCTGGTCTTATTTCTGGTGATTCATTTTCTTATGTCAACAAGGTATCTGGACGTTAAGTAAGGGATAATGCCCGACGAGATCAGGATTTAATGGACAACGCGGAGGTGTGCGCGTCGGACATTTGCCCCTGTGAGGTCCATTCATTCCTGATTATGGACACCTCGGAGGCATTATCCCACTTATACCATGGTCTCTTACCAAAGCAAGTAAAAATTAGATCATTAATTTATATTTATATATGTTTTGAGGTCAAAATAGAAAGTTTTAAGTAAGCAACAACTCCGTTTCCCTAGCAACACCTGAGACCACTGTAGACCATTGTGTAATATTTCTTACTTGATAAGTTAAAAGTGTGCTCATTGGTGGTGCAAGATCAAAACTCAGGAGATCACTTGAGTCATTTGAATTAATCGCCTTAACATTGTGGATATGTGTTTCACATTTCACTGCCATAGAGCTGCGTCTAGCTGGCTAACATGACTGGAAACAAAATGACAGTATACTAAGTACTGTATGTTGCACACAATCCCAATACAATCAAATCAATGGTAAGAAATGACGGCGCCTGATCATCAGAAACCTAAACTGATTTTCATGTTTTGACCTCAGGACAAAAGAAGGATTGAATTCATGGTGAAACCACTGTGAAAACAAAACACCAGGATGTTTAGTCATCATGTCTCAAGTCAGACTTTGGTAGTCACTGCTTTTATATAACTGTATAACAATACTAGTATACAACCTCTTCCCATGGTTATAATCTTTATCTAGTTGCTCTGTGTGTACATTGTCAATGATCAACCAGATCTGCCTTGTTGATCATGTGGCCGGTTGATGTCAGAGTTCCTTGAGCATGGAAACATTTCCATCATACAAAACTTCCTTCATATACTGAAATTAGCAGTCATTGTACTAAAGTTAGGAAAAGGAAAAGAGAGGAGCCCGACCCTGTTTTCTCTGGAAATAGCTTTGATGCACTTCTCCATTCTGGGAGTCGTTTCAGGTGAGATCTTACGACTCGATACAGCAGATAAAAGAACTTATTCATTTATTTCTCAAAGTGCAGTAACTAATAATTAACACTTAACTGTGTCAGATTACAGCCCCCTCCTTATTTTAATTTGACAAAATGTTAACTGTATTACGGTATTTCTGTCAAGTCAAATCCATTCCAGTACACCGACAACTGTCATTCTTACCTTTTGTCTCATTTCATTACATTTGAAGTCATACATGTCAACTTATGTTGTCTGCATTATAATGAACATTGTTTAAAAATAAGCAATCACCAAAAAAATAGATTAATTTATCTGATGATGCCAGTTTGATACCCCCCAAAAAAGTATTTTGTAAACCAACTAATAAGCTTTTTGTTTTGTGTATCATTTTAACCAATAAGGGAATTTTTTTGGTTTGTTTTTTCCTTTTTCTGCGTTGTTTCTTCTGATTGAAACATCCCATTTTAAACTTGGCACAATCCTTGATTCTTTTCCTAACAGAGAGAATATCAGGTGTGTTTATCAGACCATCAACAAGCCTGCTGTTTGAGGGGAGCTCGCTCAACTTAACCTGTGATGCTGCTGGCTCTGTCTTTACCAGAATGTGGAAATAAACTGGCTTAGATCTGATCCTGACTGAGAACATTACACTTTATGACTTTACAATGACAGAGTGCTGTCTTTTAAAAATCTGAAGAAATCTGACATTGGATTTTATTCCTGTAACATCAGCAACCCTGTCAGCGCCAAGGAGGCTACATACACGATGTTTGTTAACTGTAGGTAACAAACTGCACTGTCTACATTTACTGTTCAAAAGTACAATAAATAACTGCTAAATGTCATCCTGCAACACACGATTTTAGACTTTTAAGTAAATTACTGAACATGCTTTTATATTCTTTCATTTTTGTGCTGCCTGAAGAACTTTACAACTGTCTGTCTTTCAGATGGACCAGAAGATGTTCACATCAGTGGACCATGTGAGATACATGCTGAAGAAATGTTAGGATTATTTTGCTCAGCTCTGTCTGAACCAATGGGTAATTACACCTGGAGACTGAATGGGACAAAGATATCTGACCATTATATATTCAGAAAACAAGCTGCTGAACTTTCTGACAGTGGCAATTACACCTGTGAAGTCACGAATGATGTAACTGGGGGAAGGTCATCAGGGAGCCATGAAGTCTCTGTAACAGGTACCAATAAGCTTTTCATTCCAAATTTTGTAAAAAATTAATGTTGCACCTCTGCAACTGAACAGTGAAATCATTTGCACATCATGCAGTTATGGCGCCACACCCTTCTGTATAAAATCTATGATTGGGAGGGTCATTGTTGTTCCACCTCTGAGCAAAGGAGGTAGTGACAAAACTGAATCAACGTCTGTGTAAAAACCAGAGTCAGTTCGCTACGACGGGGGTGTGAGCTTTCGACAACATTTTAAGAGTGGGATCAACTTGCAGGAGAATTTAAACAGCCAGCAGCAGGAAGCAGCTAATTCAAAGAAGAGGAAAAGCAAACAAATAATAAATAAATATGCATATTGGAGAGACCACAAGGTCCTGAAGCTCCTTACCCTCCAAAGAACAGAATTTACAATAATAATATAACAGACACTGTAAATAATTGTTTTTGTCATGATTATGCTGTTATCGTTTAGAAAGCACTAACTTCACATCCTTAAATTGTTTTCATTACCAAACTTGATAGACAGTTTCAGAATACAAAATTTTGTAAAAATCTTCCCCATTTTTTGTGTGTTTTCTCCAGCTGAATACAGATTAAATGGACATTATTGTGTTTGGCCCTTAAAGAAGAAAGTTTAAAAGTCAGAGCTAACCTTGAATCTATCTTGGTGTAGTTATGGACTCAGACCTGAACCTCAACAGCCACATAAAGACAATTACAAGATCAGCCTACTACCATCTTAAAGACATAGTCAGAATTAAAGGATTCTTGTCCAAACATATACAGAAAAACTTGTTTATGTGTTTATTTTCGGCAGGCTTGTGTATTGTAATGTTGTCTTCACACGTCTGAATAAAAGATCTATGACAGAGCTGCAGCTCGTCCTCACTAACACCAAGAGAGTGGATCACATTACACCTGTGCTGATGGTCTCGGGCCAAAATACATCTCTGATCATTTGTACACTTCAAAGCATCCTGCCTCCTCTGGTCATCTACGACAGGTTTACTCAGTGTTAGCAGGTTTCAAACAAAACAAGGTGAAGCAGCTCTTGGTTTTTATGCTCTTCACCAGTGAAACAGGCTTCCTCAGTACTTGAGGTCCTCCACAATTGTCAGCATTTAGGGCTTCAAACATTATTGTTTCCTGCGGCCTTTCAATAAGTTAGATACAAAAGTTCATTCAATCCGTAGTTGTCTTGGCCCTTTTCTTGCTTTTGATGTAATAATTTTACTTGCAAGTTCTTTTTAACATCAGTGATTTACATGTCATGTTTGTTTTTTTATTGTCATTTTACATGCAATTTCTATCAAGCCTTTATTTGTTGCATTTTGATTTTATTTTTTACATCTTATCTTTTTTATGCAATCTTAATATTTTCTCAATATCAGTCTTTTAATGTGTTTTTAAACTTGCCTTGCTTTGTATTCCCAGACAAAAATTCAAGCTGCTCTGCTGGAGGCATCGCTGGACTTGTAATCACATGTCTGATGTTCCTGCGCGTCTTTTAACTGTGGGAGGAAGCCGGAGTACGCGCAGAGAAGCCACGCAGACGTGGGGAGAACATGCAAACTCCGCACAGAGGCCCAGCCCCAACCGCTAAGCCACCATGATGCCCTGAAACAATAATAATAATAATAATAATAATAATACATTATGAGATTCATAAATGGTTTAAATCTATTAAGACTAGTATAAGCGAATAACAACTAACCTCTCAGTTTAGCAAACAGTTAATTAAACAGTTAATAACTTTAATCATTAGTTTTTTTCCTGCAGATGATCAGAAAAACCAACAGTTGTAAATGTGTGAAACAAAACAGTAACAGAATTACCAGCATGTCTGAAAGTGTTATTGTCACACACCGAGCAATGTGAATGTACTTTAAGCTGCAGTTATTATTTGAGAATTTTTATTTCCTTGTTCTTGTACGTGAACAATGTCCTGTCACTCATTTACTACGTCTTTTACAAAATGGGTTCATCTGAGCTTTTTGCTGAAACTTCTGCTGGAAACAGATTGTTAAGAGAAATTTATCAAATCCAAAAACAAAGAGCTTAAACAGAACAAAAAGCTCATGGAGCTGCAGAGATGTGTGGTAATTATAGATTTTTCCAATCTGAGCACTTTTAAATTTCATTGCATTGCTAACAGAAAGTAATAATCCACTCGGAAATAATAACAGTAACTTTCAATGCAAAGCAGTCAAAATAAAACTTATTTCCCTTCAGTTATCACTGAGGATGTGTTTGCATGTAATTGTGGTGTACGCTAAAGAAGGCAAAACAACTTTTTATGGGTTTTTTTTTGTTAAATCATGTATTAGTGTTTTGCTAATGTTGGCTTTATTTCTCCTGTTTTCTGGTTGCGTTACAGTGGTTGTTAATAGGAAAATATTGTCTGTTTTTCTTCAATCAATTCAATATTGCACACAAAACATTTTGCAAAAATGAACTGTTACATTTTTCTCCTCATTACTTGTAAGGAACAATAAATGAAACAAATGATAAAGTTACTCGCACAAAGTAATTATCATTCTTTAATCACATCCAGTAGCTGCAGTAATTATTTAATTGTTTTTGGACTTTTGTCCAAACCAGCTCTGAGAAAATGTCTGAAGGTTGTGTTGCAAAATGACTCGGTTATAAGGTAAATCCTTGTAGCACTTTCATGCCAAAGCTGCTGTATGCTGCCCTCTTGTGGTGTCATTGTATTGTTTTAACAGGCTGGTGGACACAGGACAGCAAGCAAAAGGGTTGTGTTTTAATTTACTAAGCAGGATTTCTTGCAGTAAATTTAAGTTTTTCTTCAAGATACATTCATACTAGAGGCCTGAAGGCAAAGAGAGAAATATTTTTATGGTGATCTAAGGAAGACTGAAATAGTTTCCATCTCGTGTTTATGGATTAAGAATGTGAAGATTTTTGACATAACTTTTTTTTTTAAGTTCATCCATGAAACAGGTAAGAAAAAAGTTTTGCCACTACCTTGAAAAAGCTGCATTAAAAGCCTCTGCAGACTCGAGCCCTTATGTAGATATGTAGACAGTTAAAACCTACAACCTGCCTACTACCTGGTTAAGTCTGTAACATTAATATAGTGAGTCACACTGAGTATAGTGAGAGTGGAGTCTCCATCAGTGAGCTGAACTCTGTCACTGGCTGTAACCTCAGAGCTGCC
>JAQFJB010046053.1:0-13502 GCA_029874875.1 Naso minor
CTGTCACTGTGGGCCTCAGGGCACAGTAGTACAGAGCAGAGTCTGTCACTTCAGCAGAGGAGATCTCCAGATGCACAGGCTTGTTGTCTTTATCATTTGCCACAACAAACTGCCCCTTTTTCTCTTTTCTATTGACAGTTGCTAAAACCCATATGATGAATTCAGGTTTGGATCGGGGATACTGGCGATACCAGTGTATGTAGTCTGCAGCAGCTGTGTAAGTACATGAGAGATTAACACCGTTTCCCTCCAGAACATGGACTTCTTCTGCTGCTGAGGTAATTTCAGCCTGAATACTGTCATCTGTGGAGGAGAATATGACATGTTTTATTAATGGATGTACCTTTTTCATAAAATTCGCATCATGCTAAAAATTATTTGTATTAAACAACAATAATCAAAGGCAAAAACTTTTCTTTGATTTGACACACTTTTAAAAATATGGTCTTCTTTTCACCTTTAAACAAAAATCAACACCTTATGGCCATGTTTTGTAGAAAAGATTTTTGTTGTTAAATGGCTTCTGCATAACAAACAGAAACAAAATATATATTAAACTCAGTTCTAATAAACAGGCTTCAATCAACAAGGCTGGCAATGTTGACAAAAAATTGAGTCCCATGTTGACAAAAAATACAATGAATCACATACCGACCATTCCTGAAAACAGAAGTATTAAGATATACAGCATTGTGATGGCGAATAGAAAAATTAACTTATTTTGAGCACAGCTAGTACACAAGTCCTCCTCTCCAACTCCCCTCCACAGGTTTAACAGGAGACTCCACGTGCATCAACTATATAACTCCTCCTCGGGGCACAGAACGCAACTGCAAACACATTCTCTATGTCTACAGAAAAGGAAATTTGTTTCACACTTGTTAATCCAACATCATTCAATAGTATGAACGTGACTCAGGTGTTTCTATTCAACACAGTTCTGTTCCTAATGCAGAACAGAATTCAGAAAGGGAATGAAAAAAATGTTTTGACTCTTTAAAAAGCAACTTCTGAATACATGAAACTGAATGTCTCGCTCTCTGCCGATGATGCCCTTTCCCAGAATGCAAAACACAACAACAACATGCAAAAAATGAAAAAAATGCACACCTATTGTATTAGCCTAAATATTAGCTGTAGTTCTTATTATGTTACTTTACCTTAGAACTACACTGTTATGCTTGCATGTCTTCTCCCAGAATAGGGCCAATCAGTACAATTCACTAAATTTCTTTTTTTTTCCTCATGACAAATGAAGACTTTGAAAAATGAACTTACCCCACAGCACTTTGATTCATGTCTATTATTATTTACAACCCCAAATCAGAAAAAAATGGAATGGTACAATACTGTGCAAAGATGCTTCCACAAATCATTCATTTAAAGGTTTCTAAATATTGAGAAAAAATCTGTAAAATGTAATGAACTGTCAAAAACTAATTTAAATCAATTTTTAATGTGACTATCCTGTACTTAAAAATTTTGGACACTGTCCTGCAGTTTTGTTGTTTTGTAAGCTTATTGGCTGTTTGGTCGTTCTAAGCATATCGGAGAATATACCGTTTATACCACAGTGCCTCCGAAGGATGTCAGTCTCACTTGCGTTTGTCTCCCCAGGAACTCCAGGCAACCTTAATGACGCTGCGATTGGGCCTCTATGATGGAATGTTCTTTGTATCAACTGTATTTAGTGAGCTATAAAGTTCTCTAATAAGATTTTTTATTTTTATTTATTTTTTTGTTATTTACGTTCGATGTGGCATTTGTGCTTTTACCTGCAGCACCACATATATGGAAAACAAAAATCAACATCCAACATTAAATTAAAAATAAATAAATAAAAACCTGTATATTGAAATTAGGGCTGAGAGCAATGTTTAGTAAATTATGTTAGAACAATTATGTTGAAAACAATACGAAAGCATATTGTTTGATGTTTCAAAACATTTACTTTATTGATTTTTTTAACACTCGATATCTGTAACCACGATATCCGCAATCACGGAAGGTTCCTTGACCTTGCGAGAATTTGGATGCGGCCAAAGTTTGTGGGGCTATTCTGCCCAGTGGATTTATAGTAACATCTTCTGGCCATCAGACGACACTACACCCCACATGGCCCAGTCAAAAAAGCGCTCTTTTAGCAGGAGCATTTGATTATGAGTGATAAGGGATCTACATGGCTGATAATGTAAAGAAGTGGTTTGCATCAAAATATAATGTGGGTGTAAAACACCAATCAATTACTGCTGGGCTGTCGTCATTGCTGATTGTAATTGCTTTAGTTGTGTTTTTACTTTACGATTGGAATTGACCCCCACAAAAAATCTACTAAAATGACAGCAGCTGAAACTGTTACCAAAGTTTCTATCTGAGGCACTTCAGGCGTTTACTACTGACCATGTTAATAGCCCAGTAAGCATAACTCCCCCTGTTGAAGATTATATTTCAATATTTCTCATCATATTCATCAGTAGATCAATTGCCATGCTGAATAATCATAATCAATAACCATATTATGTAAGCAGCAGTAACACACACACACACACACACACACCATAACACACACACATACAAGTAGTTCACAAACACGGAGGGAGGGGATGAGCAGTGCAAACACATACACACACACACACACATACACATACAAGCAGTTCACACACACACGAGCAGTGCACACAGACACATGCACACACACATCCACACGCAGCACACTTTCACGTGCACACACACAGACACACATGCATAAGCTGCTCACACACGTAAGCAGTGGGCTTCTGTAGCTTTCATTAGTAAGCAGGCTTCTGTTTAGTTGATTTGAAAACACCATCAGATGATGTATTTGATTTCTGTAGCATTAATATTTGTTCAGAAAAATCTTAAGTTGTTTCATAAATGATTCAATTGATTATGTTTTCAGTATCTGCTTGTGTCCTATTCATCTGACTGTATTTTTCCTTTTTCAACTGTAAAATTTTCCAGTCCTTTTTAGTGATGTGCATGCTTTTTTCTTTTGGTTGAAGTTCCCAAGGGAAGTTGGCAGTGTTTTGGTTTGCCTGTCCTTGTAGTATGAGTATGAGAAGGCGGAAAGACCATATTTGGAAGATATTTCCTGTGATGAAGGTATGAAAACTGGGTGTGATGGGCAAGATATCAGTTCTTCTTGCGCAAAAAGAACTCGGCTTTATATTTATCAATATGCCTCAATAAAGCCTAATTTTCTGAAGTATTTGTCTCTCTCCAGTTGTTTGAGGATGGGGGACCTCATGGTATGAAAATATGTCTGAATGAAAACCACAACACCCCTTCCCTCCATTATACACCAAAAACTGCTTTTAAATAACTACTGTATAAAGGATGAGAATGAGAATGTGTCCTCAGTATTAACCAATAAATAAATAAGAAGTCAGACACTGATGAAAACATGTTTTTACTTGAGTAAATTGCATGTTTTCACCACAAAGATAGGAAATATCTCACAGGAAGAAAAGTTTTTTTTAAACCATGTTTATAGAGCCCGTAAGCATTGAATGGGGTCAATTTTATCCCAAAGATAATAAGAGGGTGAAGCAAAGCATATTTACTGAATTATTTATGCGGAAGTAAGATCACACATTATTAGTGTGATTAGACTATCATAAAAACATGGATATGCCTTGCAAACTCCACAAAGGGTGGACCAGGACAAGATTCAAACTCAATAGTGCTGTGAGATGACAGTTTATATTGACTTGAACTTATTCAGTAAGACCATGCGCTCACGCCACATTCAGATTTTCCATTCTGTTCTTTCCCTCCTCGTGCCTGATGCAGAAATCGATCCATGGATACAATCATTAAGGAGATTAAATCCACTAATTCAGTTAGAAATAAAGGAATAGAGGTCTCCATTTGATAAATCTAGTAAATGCACGTCAAGACCATACTTTGTGGAAAAATTATTTTGTCAGAATGTACATGTGACCTATGCGAGATTGACCAGTGAATCCACCCCTCCCAGTCTGCTGCGCATCTGACATCACAGTAACTGTCACTTTGTGATGACATTTGAAACAGCAAGGACAGTCCACTTCACAAATTCACAATTTTTTCCAACGCCAATCCAGTCCTCTGCATGTAATTCCAGTATTTTCTTGCATCCTTTATGGCAGAGCTAAGAACAAAAGAATCAATATTATCATCATCATCGTGATTTTTATACAGGTGGATCTGAGTACTGTTGCTGACGATGACAGGAAGGGATTGTTTCAAACTTCAAAGACTTATTTGGCAGAGTTCAATTCGCAATCCAAAAGCAGATATAGTCCCATCGCAAATTTCTAATTGTGAGACAGCAAAAATATGCCAGAGTGGAGCACTATAGGTTTACAAGGTATGTTACGCTCATTGTCAGAGTATTTAATGTCACAGAAGAAGATTTCTTTAAACCTGTTATATGATGCGGTTGCAGTTTGTAAAGCCAGCTCACACAAAGAATGCCCGAATATGTTGAACATGCTACACAGCACACTCCCCTGAGCAGCAAAAGCTCCAATACATGACAAAAGCTGTATGTGAGCTGCCTCAAAAAATAAAGGCAGGAGGTCCCAGGTAAAGCTATTTTCAGTGCAGAGCAGAAATCCAGACAGCAATAAAATTCAGACTTGCAGAAAAACATGAAACAAAAACACAGGGAGACACAGCATAAAGCCTTTAAGTGCATAAAACAGTTTTGAGTGTGATTGTGGAGATTATTAATGAACCCAAAGGGCTCACGGAGGTCTTGGCAACGCCTGCTGGATGCGTTAGGTGTTACAGTTGAGCTGATACAAGGCAGCACATGCAGATAAAAAGGTTGAACTAGAACTCATGGCTCCCATCTTGTACTCGGTTGCAGGGTTTGTGTACAGAGTTTATGGGTTTCCTGTCACTGTGGGCCTCAGGGCACAGTAGTACAGAGCAGAGTCTGTCACTTTAGCAGAGGAGATCTCCAGATGAACAAGGGTATTCTCTTTGTCATGTTTAACAGTAAAGCCTTCTTTCTCTGCTCTCTCTTTGCATCTGTCTATAAGGATGATGAACTCAGGTTTTGAACTGGGATATTGGTGATACCAGTGTAAACAGTAGGCCCCAGTATCAGAGGTAGAGTAATTGCATGACAATGTGACGCTGCTTTCCTCTAAAGCATCCACTGTATTTGTTGCTGATGTAATTCGATCCCGAAGACTGTCGCCTGCAGAATAAATATTTTTGCATTAAATATAGTTTTGTTATGACCCAACTCAAAGGTCATAAGAAGAAGGGAGATCACACCGGGCCAGGCACATTAAATAATCAGAGGCAACCCATAAAATCAACACACTACCAGCACCATGGTCACAAACAAATCCAGTCCCTCCCCAGCTGGGCGAGCGCAGCTCATTAAATAATGTTTTACACAGGTGGAGCGAATGAGCTTCAATTGTCTCTTCACTAATCCACCGGAAAATGGGGGAGTTAATTGGATAAATACTGATACTAATCAGCAAAGTGGAATCTTTGCATGCAAACCCATCTGAAACAGATCAACAGGGCTGTAACAGAATGTGTTTTATTCATCGGTTCAAAGAGTTTCTCAGTCATTCAGATTGAAAATAAAACCATTTTCATTCTTAGCTGATAAAGTTTTATCATTGGTCTTATTAATATTTACTCTGAAGCCACTACTCTATGATATGTAGTTCCAATTATCATTTTTCATTGCAAATATATTGTCTATATTCCCATCCTCACAGTACATGCTAAAAACATTGTAGAGAGTCTTTTCCTGGCAACACTTTATAGAAAAAAGCATGACTCTGACTGAACTGAGGTTTGACTGAAACAACGCAACATAATTAATAATTAATACATAATAATTAATTGATAAGTAGCAGGGTTTCACTTACCCACCACTGTTGATAACAGAGCTAAACAGAGCAGCATAATGATACAAGGATCTGTTTCAAGTGCTGTTTTTGTAACAATGACTTGAAACACAGCTGATGCAGAGTAAGTCCTTCTTTCTGATTCTGTCTGAAACTCTATCATGAAAATCCTCCCACTCACTTGATGTTAAGCCCCTCCCCTGGACACAAAACACCTGAGAGAAGCAAACTGTCAGAACATATATACTGTCATCCCATCCACCTCTAGCATACCAAAAAAAAAAAACTGTTCTATCGCTGCAATTTTTTTTCTTTAATCAATTCAACAGTTCAATTCAACAACTGCATTTAGTTCAGCTCGCATGTTGAATCTATTGAAGCACACAGGCCCTGCATCTCCTTCAATCATATTTAGTTTAATACTTTAATACTTATTTTTGCCAGAAAAAAAGAATCACTTTCAATTCACAATGCACTGTACCTTGCCAGACTTTGTTGAAAGCAAAAAAAAATAATAAATAATTCTATTGTGTCAGTTCCATATATTTTACTTGCAATCTGTATATTTTAATCATCTGATCCTCCACACTCTCCAAACCCCTGGAAGCCTAAAGCCTCCCCCCCCTTATACCTGCACTTCCTGCTCATGTCTGCCTGGCTCCCTTGTGGTGGAATGATCTTCCCTCAGAGGTCAGAACAGTGGAGACTTTAATCACCTTTAAACATACTCAGAATATGACCTCTTATGTGGCTGAACCTGTCTTTTCTTCCCCAGCTCTGCAATGTCTTTCTATTTTACTTCTTGTGGAAGAGGATTTTCACTTGGCTTTGATTGTATCTATTATTGTTCGCTTTCATTTGTCACAGTGGTTTCGGAGGTGCTTTGTCTCTTCAGGTCAGTCTATAAGATCCAAGCCCTGTCCATGTGGTCACTTGTTGCACCTGGAATGTTAATTCCCTTAAAGGTTTTCAGCACTTTTGTATCAACTTTTACCCTTTGTTTTACACCATACTCTAGATGAGAGCATCTTCCAAGTTGATCTAATGATATTCTAATTATATATTATATTACAATTATATGGATGTATTCTTCATGGTATTTTCTCTGTTTCTGATTATGCTGATATTGAGGGGAAACAATACAATGGGGAAAAAGCGGCATCTTGTGGATATCTTAAGCCACTGCAGCATATAAATAACAGTCCCCAGTCTTTTGGTCCTGCTTCATGCACTGTCAAATGTCAGAGGTGAAAAAACACGCGACGCAGCCCCTCGTTCCCGTCTCTGAATATACCTTCAGCACCTGGGACAGCGGCGGCAGAGGCAACACCCATTCAGCACTCGCTGGCTCTGAATCAAGCTGGACAGTTCCCACCAGCTGCGAGTCATAAGGGTATGCAGGCCTGGGTCAGAAGAGAATGAGGTAACACAGCTGTGCCTCATGATAATCGCAGCCGACCACAGATTAAAAGGGAGAAAGGGGCAATGAATGGGGAGGTCGGCGAAGATTGGGGATCTCAAGCTTGTGTCTGACCAAGTTTTCTCTCCTAAAAGATTCGAATGGTGGGAAGACTGAGGATTCGTATATTTATATATATATATATATTTAACCGGACGGCGGTCAGGTTGAGACCTCGGTGCGGTCCGCGGGCTCAGAGATCTGCCTCCCTCAGGCGGTTTCGGACAGTCTGAGCTGATATCCACCTGTTGTGCAGTCCGACGGTCTTGTCAGCTGTCCTGGTGACTTGTCGGAGCCGATGATGGAGGTGCTGGCGCCGCATGCGCCGATCCTGTGTGGGTTTGGTCACACATGGCTGTGGGGCATGTGGACGATTCACAGCGCTGCCCTTCCCTCTGAATCGACTTCTCAACCGGCTGATGGTGGAATGATGCACATTCAAGCTTGTTGACACCGCTGTCACAGATATCCCAGCATTCAGCAGGCCAATGGCACGCTCCCTCATGACATGTGACATCTGTGGCATTGTGACAAAAGTGCACATTTTATTGACCCTGGTGCAAGGAGTGCCTGTGTAATGGTCACGCTGACTGAGCAACTCAATGTTATGCTCGATGCAGCTCGGGGGGAATAACTCAATGAGTGAATAATCTCACAGGGAGTGGTCAATGAGAAGTGCGTCACCAGAATTGAGCAAAACAAATCATTCAGTACACCAATAAACACTATATGTGGGCATATGTCATTATAGGTCAATTAAACTCAGCATTTTTAGCTTGTGCTTTTATATTTTTGTTCAGTGTATTTACAAATAAGAATGCTCTTCTATGCTTACTTTTCCCATGAAAAAAGCATTTTTCTAAAAAAAATAATGATCTATCTATATATCTATCCATCTATATTCACCAATCTAAATAAAGGTTGTGAAAGCGAAGAACACCAGATGCATAATATATAAGTGCCTATGGGACAATTTTAAGACAAAGTATAAGGGTCATATTTGTGCAGTTACAACTTTCCAAAATATGAACATAAAATGTGATCTATATTATGAGACTATAAAATACAATTCTTCAATTATTACTCTTCACTTGCCATGAGGCTTTTTGCAAGATCAGGTTTTTGTAGAGAGTTTATGGGTTTCCTGTCACTGTGGGCCTCAGGGCACAGTAGTACAGAGCAGAGTCTGTCACTTCAGCAGAGGAGATCTCCAGATGCACACGGCTGTGCAGTTTTTCATGTGTAACAGTAAACCGATCTTTCTCTTCTCTCTCCTTAGTTCTGTAGATCAGGATGAGGAATTCAGGTTTTGAAGCGGGGTGTTGGTGATACCACTGTAGACTGCCTGCACTGCCGCTAGCAGTCGTTGTGTAGTTGCATGACAGTGTGACACTGTCGCCCTCCAAAGCACGTACTACATTCGTTGCTGATGTGATTCCATCCTGAATGGTGTTACCGGTACCTGTAGATGACATCTACATTGAATGCATTGCATGAAACAAACCTCGGAAGCAGTGTTTTCTTTCTTAAATGTATATTTAAACTAATACATTCAGCTGATTTGGAAAGAGGAACCCATGAATTCATTAAATTGAAAGCTATGTATGCCTTAATAAGTATGACATTGTATGAGCCGAAATTAAAAATTCAAAAATGTAAAATGCAACTTACCAAACATTGTTGAAAGCAGAAAAACTACACAATGCATCATCATTATCGTTGTCTTGAAGATGTTATGACTTCAAGCACAGCCAGAACAGGACTAGACTCCACCCTACTCCCTGTGCATAGTTAACAGGAAACTCAGGCACTCATTGAGTATTTAGCCCCTCCTGTGTGTAAGAAAACACAAAACATTTTAATCTTGACAGAATATACGTGAACTCATGACCCATAAAAATCTCAGATTAAACCAAAATTATACCAATGATTTGGTACTTGCGCACAAAAGTAACAAATTAAAGCATCGAGCAGCCTTAGCAGTGACAGAATACTTATTTTAAAATAGATCCTTTCTGGATTCATTCACCAATGAAATGGTGTGCACAACATTCAAAAATGCATTTTCTTAACATGTTTTCTTATTAAATGTATTTTCAAAAAGCAAGCATGCGCTGTACTGGTAAGCAAATAATTGTCTCTATTTAAAATACAGCAAATTGCCATGAACTAATGGGGTAAAGACAGTTTGGAGCAATCATTGGTGATATTGACCTGATAAGTTCATTATTACATGTTGAGAGGTTGAAAAATTTTGCCACGTTTTTGTTATGCTTCTCAAATAATATGCCATATGCAAGAGTTTTGAAGGCACCTGTGATATAAATTTTCACCAATACATATAATTTATGTTGAATCATAACATATTGTTTTGCCTTGAATGAGAATGACCCTCCCTGTCAGAGATTCCTGAATATTCCCCATTGTACGCTTTGTTTTCGTATGGATGACAAATCCGTAATTGCCTCCATGCGGAGGCTTGGGTGATTCGTCATGTTTCTTGCGTTTTGTAAGTGTACATACTGTCAGGTGAGTTACTTGGGAAAACTTGAGTTCAGCTGGTGTGAAGAGTTCAATGGTTGGAGGAAGGAGTTGAATTTTGTAAGGTCAAGGTCAAAGGTGAAGATATCAGTCAAAACCACATTATGGCCAATAACTCCCTTCAGAAAACCAACAGAGACATCGGACCAGTGCTAAAATGTTCTAACTTTTTTCCTATTTTTGAGTTAATGCACAAGTCACTTTTCAAGCGATTTTGTTACAGTTTGATTGATTCAGTTTTTATGTTCATCTGTTCATCTGGTTTCCAATTTCTAGGAAAATCAACTGGCCACATTTAATTCCAAGTTCACTCAGATTGTTGGCACTGGCATCAAGAATAGGCCTATTGAAAACGAAAACTCTAGCCAAGGTGATCAATTAATTGCCCCATGATCATTGACGTTGAAGATTTCGGCATGTCTTCGCTTATTGAAGGACTTCATCTCAATGTTGGTCTGTCTGTCTCTTTTTCTTCTTGTTTGCACTCACTCTAGCATCCACAATTTTTGAGATACTGGCTTGAAATTTATACCTCAAGAAGCCATATGTCAAAGGGTAAAAGCGTTCAATTTTGGAAGGTCAAAATCAAAAGACAAGGCCCTCGAAATAGTCAAAACCACATTTCAGCCAATATCTTCCTTCAGAAAACTGATAGAGATCTGGGATCATCGCCAAAATGTTCATTCTTGTCTCATGTAATTAAGTTTTTGCATATGTTGCTCTATGAGTGATTTTCTCTGTCCGTCTGTAAGTCTGTTTGTGTTCACTCTAGGAACCACAATTCTTGAGGTATTGTTGAGAAATTTATACCTTAAGAAGCCATATGTCCAAGGGTCACGGGACTCAAGTTTGGAATGGTCGTTGAAAAGGTCTAAACCACATTTTGGCCTTAATCTCGTCCACTAAACTCCATTCATTTATCACGCCTTGCAACTTTCCTGCTAGAGGCTTCAAACTTGCTTCACATGTCAGACTTTCCCAAAGAATGGAAGTTCACTCTGCTCACCCACCATACACATGTAGATGCATGAAATATTCTTCTCCTTTTTCATCACTCCATCACACATCTTACCCAGACAAAAAATCTATTTGTACCTATGGAATCATTTATCATCGGCTGGAACTTGGGTTATTGTCCTCAGGAAAGAATTGCATATGAACTGATGGAGCTCCACCCAGTTTCCTGATTGGCCAGTATTTCATCCTTCAGATCTTAGGAGTTGTTTCTCATGGAGAGTTTGGGGTTGGGTTTTTGGACTCAGGAAGGGGTCACATATTAATCTACCTTGGCCCCATTTCATGATTGAATTATTTTTTTTCCGCCGTAATTATTGAAGCGAGTGGGCTGGGTTGTTGGACTCAGGAAAGGATCGCATGTTAATCGACTAAGCCCGACACCTTTACTGATTAGCTTAGGTCTTGCACTTCATAACTATTGAACAGTTTGTCTCAGACAGTTGGGGACTGGGTCGTTTGAAATGTTTGCATCACTGTAATGATTTACATTTTGGGTTCTTCGAGATAGATTAAAGTTTCTTCTCAAACTCAATACTGTAGTTGGTGTTGCTGGTGTAACCCGGTTAGAAATTAATGACTGAAATAATTTAATGGTAATTTTCTGTTATTGCACCGTCTATTTTGTTTGCATTTTGAGTAAAAGAAACCTTGTTCGAAGTATTAGTAAAATTATATTGTTTTACCTGGAAAACAAAATGCCCAATCACAATGCATTGTAGAGGTCAGAGGGAACAGGATAGTATATAGTATAAATGTGTAACATGAATAAGGGAAGCATTTCATGGACATGCCCCTGTACTCAAGCCTGTACCAACTAAACTGAACTGCGCCATTCTCCTCTGGGCTCTGTCCTCTGTCATTACCATATAACTATCAATAAACACAACTCTTGCATTGTATTCTGAGTGCTTATTTGGTTCCTGGTCTAGATCATAACAGGTCATAGCAAAAAAAATTCTTGCTAGTCTTATCAAAAGGTCAAGTTAAAGGACAACAAAAAACCGAAGATAAATTTTTGGCCATAATTTACGCAGTCATACTGAGTTGAAACATAGCATAATAATCAGTCTTAAATTATCTGGTGACCAGATATTCATTTCATTGAACAAAATTATGGCACGCTCTCAGTCAATGCAACTGATTCATGTACCTATTTGTCTGTTTTCTGAGTATCTGTCTGCAGTGTAGTGCAAAAACTGATTCATTAAATTACACAAAATTTTCATCAAAGGTGTGCAATGGACCAAAATCACCTCATTACACTTTGTACCTAATTGAGTCAAAGTCAACATTACCCAAAAAACTTTCAGGATATGCTGTGCCCGGCATCACCTTTTTTATATTAAATTTATGAATGTGCTGAGCATCACATCCACTGGCCAAATACAACGGTGATCCTCAGCATGCAGCCAAAAGAGGCCTGTCAAAATAATGCCAAACTGATGAATCCCCGGGCCAAGGATTGTCCCAGCGGAAAATCTGACAGCAGCATAGCTCGGACACCAGCTTGTCTTATTCTCATTGTGCATCCTGAATATCAATATTAGTTACATATCTATATTCTCCAGATACAAATGTCAGATTCTGGAGACTGTCAGGAAGAAGAGATCAATCCATACAAAATGCACAAAAAGTGCTTTCAGGCAAAAGGCATAAAATTGTCACACATTCCATATTCAGGGTGTCATAAAATATTCCACCATAACATTTCTCATACTTATGGATTTTGATACTCTGTTATACTGTCTCTGATACCACAGTGTCAGATTATTGAAACTTTTTGAAGATAGGGAGATATAGCAATAGAAAATACACAGATGCTGCAACTGGGGAAAAAAAAGGAATATTGTCTCATTGTCACACATATCATATTCAGAGGGTCATAATAAAACAATCCCACAATACAATTTCTCAGGATTCTGGATTTTGTTGCTCAGTTATATTTCTTCTGATACCCCAGTCTTAACAGGGCCATATGCCTATTTCTTAACTTTGGAATTAAAATTAAATATTAAAATACACTTCAGTTATTGACCTAAGGAATTTTTGCACATATCACATAGATGATAATAAGGGTTTAAGGGGCCTTCCCAGGCTCTAAATGATTTTTTTCCCCACTTTTTCTCATTTAAGGCAAGCTTTGATGTGGACTTCAACAAAATCAAAACATTATATAATTAATTTAATCAATTTTGTTTAAAAAAATAATGACTTTTTCAAGCTCTCCCACCTCAAATAATTTTGAAGTCAGCTACACTGTTATAAACCTGCACCTTTTTGCCAGTTATATTAACAGGCACCTTTTTTTGCCGGTTATTTTGACTGTTATTTTACAATCAGTTTATAACCGTGGTTCCGTGTATGTTAACTGTAAATCACAGTTAAATGCACGCAGGACTCAACTTACAGTTAAAATAAGGAGACAATGCCTTAATGTTAAAGTCAGTCCATTTATAACAGTGTAATTAAATGGGAACAAATTTGAAAGTGACTTTCAACACTTGTGGCGCTGGTAACTTTTTTATTTTCCAACCAAATTGCCTCAAATTTTGAGGGTAGACTTGTTGGTTATTTCTGCATGCAATCTCATTGGCTTTTTC
>JAQFJB010046273.1:0-13501 GCA_029874875.1 Naso minor
ACCGTTATTTCACCATTTAATTAATTAGGATCATTTCCAAAATTGCGTCCTCTCTGGCTGGGTGAAAAAAGCTGGCAAATAACAGATCCGAACTTCCTAGTATGAACAAGTAAGATTGGGGGGAGAAAAAGAAAAAAAAGACACGTAGCACATCTCATGCATGTCACTACAGCCTTGGGCCAATGAGGGCAAAGTTCTGTCGTCACTGAGGTGTTTCCCAGGTTTTAATATCATGTGATATAGTGATGTTACATCCACCTACAACAAGTCAGACAAAAGACGGCTGACCACAATGCATCATTTTTTCCCAGCATGCATTGCTTCCAGCCAGGAGCTGCAGCTGGCTGCAGCGGCTGCATCAAGTCAAACACACCCAGTGCTTCGTGGTGTGTATCAAAGTGGCCAAGTCACGTGACTTCACCAAACGAAGCTTGGTTTGTTACGTCATACTGTTTCAAACGTCTCAAAGTTTTGTTGGTTGGTGGCGAGGGGCTCGGTCAATCTTCCTGAGTGGACCCAGTGCCACTCTCTACTGATCTTGAATCAGTTGTCATAACCGAGGTTCATTCAAAATGATTGATTCAAATGCGTTTGATTGATTATTGGTGATATATTTAATTTGGGTTTGGATTTGGTTCTGGCCTTGGTTTTTCGTTTTGGATTCGGACATTTCTTGGACAACAATAGAGGAAAGAGGAGGAAAATGACCTTGGTCTTTTGTGTGGGAGCATTTTGATTTGGTGCAGCTCAATATGGTTAAATGTATGATTTGCCAGAAACAACTGTCATACAGCAATAACACCTTATCAATGTTGTGCCATCTACGTTCTCTGCACCCTAATGTTTGCCCATCCTGCTGTTGCTGTTGCTTCTGCTGCTGGTGACCCTGCAACCCCAGATGTGCCTAGACCTGGAGAAGGTAACATTATTGACGTGTATTTTTCTACGTGTTAATCTGTGTTAAACTTCATTCATGTAATGTTACATTAATAAGGCCATCTTTTTATAACTGAAACAGGGCTGGGGGGGGCAGTTAACATAAATACATCATGGGTCATGGCAAGGTAGGGTAAGATAAGTGCACTTTATCGTCCCTGTGGAAAAACTTTTTTGTCACTGACCAACAATACAAAAGGATACTGGGATAATACACCAGATGTTTGCAAATGAAAAGCATCGATAAAGCACAGCATTCCACAATAATTAATATATTCTTTTGTTTATTTCAACAGGAAGAATAAAGGAGATTGATGAGGCTCTGGTAGACATGTTTGTCAAGGACTGCCAGCCAGTTTTTCGTTGTTAAAGATGAAGGATTCAAGGCCTTCGTCTATAAGCTTGACCCCACCTATGTCCTGCCTACAAGGCACATGCTCAAAGGAATGGTGGCAGAAAAATATGAGAAGACAAAAGAAGAAATTACAGCTGAAATGCAGAAAGCCTACTCAGTTTGACATCAGACATGTGGTTCTCAATAAACATGGAGGCATTTCTTGCGGTTTCATGCCATTACGTAAACCAAGAGAAGAAGCTGTCCTCTGCTGTGCTGGGAGTGCTGAGGTTCCCCAAAACTCACACTGCTGAACACATTAGGGAGGCCAAGAATGTGTTGCTGCAGTTGTGGGGACTAAGGAACAAAGTCTCCTGTGTCATCACAATGCTGCGAGTATGGGTAATGCTGCCAAATTGCTTCAAATCCCAAACTTCCACTGCTTTGCACATACCTTGAACCTGGTTGTAAAGAAGGCCCTTTCAATTACAATTGATTTGACCAACATCAGACAGCAGGCTTGCAAAATTGTTACATTTTTCAAGTCCAGCACCACTGCCACATAGAAGCTGACAGCAATATAGATCCAACTCAGGAAAAAGCCAATCAAACTCATACAGGAAGTAGACACAAGATGGAACAGCACTTTCCTTATGCTGGAAAGGCTCTATGAGCAAAATGAACCAGTTTCATTAGCCTTAGCCTCCCTCAACTCCACCATAACCCCCCTGACAGGTCAACAGTTTGAGATCATTAGCCAGTCCCTCCAGACACTCGCTCCATTTCATCATGCCACAGTAGAACTCTCTGCAGAGAAAGTCATCGCTGCCTCCAAAGTTACACCCATGGTCCGAACGATTTTCCACAAACTGCACGACAAAGCAACCAACCAACTGACATCCCCGGTAGTAGCTGAACTAAATCATCACCTCATCACCTACCTCTGAGAACACCTTGGACCAGCAGGGTCAGTTAGAATTCTGGCCAAGGCAACAGTGTTGGACGCCAGGTTTAAGGATGTGGCCTTCTTGGATGGCAGCAATGTAGACACGGCAGTGAGGGATTTGATTGTCGAATGCAGTCATTCTATCAGTCAGACTGCCACCATGCCACCACCTGACCCATCTCAGCCATCTACATCATCAGCTGCAGCAACAGAACCAGTGGTTTTGCATTTGCTCCTCTTTAAATTTATGCTTGTTTGTTGTTTAGATCATTTATTTTTTATCACCCCTGATGTTCAGCACTTGCATTTGCATTTTTTGAATGAGTTTTACTACATGAAGTTTCATTCATTTATCAACTTATTCATGTCATTCACAGGCAGATGAAGACGACAACCTCTGGGGCCTATTGTACCAAAAAGTGATGGAGACCCAGAGGTTCCACAGTGCCACTGCTGATGCCACAGTGGAGGTTCAGCATTTCATCACAGCAGCATACATCAAAAGAACCAATGACCCTCTGGAGTACTGGACCCAACATCAGACCATATACCCACATCTGTACCATCTGGCCAAGAAATACCTCTCCATCCCAGCAACATCTGTGCCCTGTGACAGAATCTTCTCCAAAGCAGGAGAAATTTACAGCAAAGATGAAAACATTTAAAATCCAAATTCCTTGAGCAAATTGTTTTCTTGAATAAAAATTCCTAATAATCCTTTCCCCATTCAGTCCCAGTCACAGCCCTGGTCACTCAAGCACTCCCCTTCACAGCAGTCCCCTTCATACATGACTGTCATACACAATCATCTCCTTTCTTACACAATTTAGTATACATAAGCATAATTACATAAAAAAGCATACACTAGTATATGCATTCATATGAAAGTCAACCAATATGTTGTAGTATTTGTAACTTTTATTTTCTATTGTAGACATTGTACATTTAAATAGACAATACACTATTGGACATACAAACAGAAAACTTGACTGAGAAAATAGAATATAGCAATTGCATGAGCTTTATAAAGCTATGCTACTGTTATACATACTTTAAATTAAATAGCTAAATATTACAATAAGCCTAAAATTTTGGGGCCTATTGTAATAATACACATGTAGCCCTACATGTGTGTTAACTTAAGCCAGACATTTTAATCTATTCTGAAATCAATATGTGAATCTTTTGAGGTGACCCGGTTGTAATTCATGCAGTTGACCACTAGATGTCACCAGTGTGCTGTGTTTTGAATGTTTCAAAACAGTGAATCATTCCCTGAAGCATTTGGTTCAAATTGTTTGAAGCTTCAAAAAGCCTCGTTTCTCCCATCACAAGGTAAAACAAACTTAAGAAAACAACCAATACTAGGCCCCTGCCTACAGGGCTCAGGTTGTACTCTCGCGAGAAGCCTCTGCTCCCCGGTTTTATAGTGGAAGCCCCGCCAATGAGACAAACCACAGTTAGTTAAATCAGTTGACCAACAGATATCACATAAACACATAAAACCATTTCAGCAGACATATAAACACTGATTCAATCATGCTACTTAGAAATATCATAATTTCTACACTTATTCAGGGTATATAAAGAGGATTCCCACAGCACCAACAGAAACCCACTCTGCACTGGCTTACACATGGTAAGCCACTCTGGCTCCTCTTGTCTATAAAAGACTTTTGACTCTTCTACATCCTGTTTGACAGTCAGACAAGGTAACTCTGCATGCAGGTTTGGTAACCGCGAATATTTCAATAAATAAATATGTGGGGCTTTTTTTGGTGTTATTTTTTTAAAAAACTGGGACTTGATTGTTGATACTCTTAATCACTCCTCAGCATTTAAACAACATAATTACAAAAGAATGAAATGTTACAAAAGAAGAAATGTTTGCTTATTATTATTATTTGTTTGCTAAGCTTATGCCAATGCTTATGCATTACTCATAATGGACAGTAATACAACCATGCTGTTAGCCAGACACAACACAACACAGGCTACAACAATCCTACCAGTGGGCTCGATGTAATCAAAAATTGGACTTTGTACTCTTAGCTGTGTGTGAGACCTTTGTGCATCTCTCTCCTTAGAAGGCATGGGAGATCCCCCATGACATTTCCCCAGAGCTCTGGAGACAACACTTGTGGCATCGTGGAAATGTAGTCAGCTGTGCAGTTATCTTTCTCCTTTCTGTAGAGGACATTGAAATGAAAGGGCTGCATGGAAAGGAACCATCATGTTATCCTATAGTTAGTGTCCCTCATGTTCTGCAGCCATGACAACGCTCAGAGGTCAGTCTCAAGAATAAATTTCCTTCCCGGCAGGTAGTCCAACGCCATCGCAAGGCATTCTTTTCCCACCTCTGAATAGTTGACTGACTTCATGCTTGCTGAGCTATCTGCTGATGTACAACACAGGCTGAAGATTTTCCGGCTCACCCTACAACAGGGCCACTCCAACACCAAGCTCTGATGCATCTGTCTGCAGGATGAAAGGCTGTTGGAAGTCAGGGCTCTTCAGCACTGGCTCCTTACAAGCGCACTCCTGAGGGCTTGAAAGGAGTCCTCACAGTCTTGTGTCCACTGCACCTTGTTAGGCTGGTTCTTTATTGTCAGGTTGGTAAGCAGAACTGAAAGGGTAGAGAAACCTGGAACAAAACACCTATACCAACCCATCAAGCCCAAAAATGACTTGACTTGCAACTTGGTTTTCGGCCGCTCAGCTGACATAATGGCATACAGTTTGCCAGCGTGGGGACTGATTACACCCTTGCCGAGAACAAAACCAAGATACTGGGATTCCTGCTTGGCAAGTGCACACTTATCTGGACGAATTGTCAAATCTGCTTCCTTTATTCTCCTCAGCACTTCCTTCAGATGAGACAGGTGCTCCTCCCAGCTGGAACTATAGACCAGCACATCTTCCAAGTAGGCTGCAGCATACTCCTACCCGCTCAAAGGGAGTGGAGATGACAGGGAGTGGAATAAGGGGTGCAGGAGCCGTGCACTTCCCTGCAGTGAGTTGACATTCTGGGCATGTTTTACAGTAACTTTGTACCCGGTTATACATGCCTGGCCAGTAAAATCTTTTACTTGCGTATAGCATGAATGCCTTCCTGAAACCCTAATGACCAGCCCAAGGGACAGTATGGCCTAGTCTAAGCACCTCAGTCCTGGATACCTCAGGAAGGACAAGTTGTTTCCCATATTCAGACTGCCTATACAACAAACCATTTTCAAACACAAAAGGTTCAGAGAGTGGACTGGGAATGGCCTCTGCTATCTTAAAGCACTCTTCTAATGTGGATCCTGTCTCTGCTGAAGAGCAAGGTTACATGGAAAAGAAACATCTTCCTCAGCTAACTCTGGAGCCCTCATTTCTTGCTGTGGCTGCTCAGCTGACTGTTGTAACCACTCCCCAACAAATCGATCTGTTCTTCCCAAAATGGCATGTGTCTATAGGTTTAGCTGAGTCTTGAGTGAGAGTAAGACTTTGTGTGTGAACTACTTGTGTCTCTACAGACCCTGCCTCTGAAGCTGGACTTGCTATGTCTACTGGAGCAGACACCGACCTCCGCAACCAGGATGGATGGGACAGATGGAACTGACTGAAACACCTCTGGGTTGGACTGGATGGCCTGTGGCTTTTCTAATACTGGTGGGGTTGGGATTTCCCTTGCCTTAGCCCTGGTAACCACTCGACACAGCTTGCGCCTGCACTTCTGGATCAGATCCAAGACAATGGGAAAATCTGTCCCTAACAACACAGGATAGGGCAAGTCTGGAGCTGCCCCCACTTTCATGAGGTGAGGTTGGTTATGCGCTTCTATGTGGATCTCCGCTGTATGCACCTCTGAATTATGGCTGTGCACACAAACAACTGGCACTGTCTCTTCTGCATTCCATCACTCCCTTTGTACATACTTTTCTTGAATAAGAGTGTGTGTACAGCCTGTGTCTAACAATGTAGTAAGGGGCCTGCCATTTACTGGGACAGCGAGTTGGTGACTCAGACGACTCTGGGACAAGTGTCAACTCAGGTTTTGGAACATAACACAGGTTTGTAGCTTTGGGTTTTTAAACTGGACAAAATGGATGACTATGGCCTGCTTCACCACAGTTGTGACATACTACCTCAGCTTTGTGACCTGTCCAAGTCTTAGGGTTAGTCTGTTCTACAACTAAAGGTTTTCTAAAGCAGGCCTGACCTTGTGTATAGTTCCCTGAGTTCCATTAGACTTAATCCCATGTGGTCTGAGTTGTCCTGCATATTGGTAGGGTCCTGGTCCCTTGTGAGCAGTCACATAGGTGTTCACCAATCTAGCAGCATCTGCAGCACTAGATGGGTCGCGTTCTTTGACCCAGACCTTCACTTCGGGATACAGCACCTTAAGATACTGCTCTCGGACCATTTTCTCCATCATCTCCTCCTTAGCACAGGTGTCATACTGGACCCATTTGCAGAATGACTCTTTGAGGCAGGTGTACGAACTCTACAGGGGAGACTCCTCTGCTGGTGTGTCAAAGGACTGGAATCGCTGACAGTAAGTTTCTCTGTTAATTTCATACTTTTTCAGTCCAACAGACTTGTCTTCAACGAGTCATAGTTTTTTGTATCTGCAGGATTCATTGCAACAAAAGGTTGGGTTCTCCTTTTGGAGCTCTATCGGACAGCTGACCAATCCTGGCAGCCTCAAGGTCTGAACTTCTGACTGAAGTTGAGTAAGTTGGTGAGTGAGCACACTGTACTTTTGTTCTTGCTTTGCAGCTTCTCCTTCCTGCCTTTTGTCCCTCTCGATCTGAAGGTGCATGAAAACCCTCAAAAATTTCAGCTAAAGAGGCAAGACTGGACTCGACAGGCATAACAGGGTTAGTGCCAGACAGGAAACCATCTTCCACAGCACCCCCAGTGGCACCATCACCAACCTCTGACTGCTGCTGTTGAGATTTCTTGGAGGCATCTTCTGACTGACCTTTTCTTCTGACACCACATGTAACAGCTTGCCCAGTGGTGGAAGAAGGAGGCAGAGCTGCAAAAAAATCACCCGGTGTTTCTTTTATTGCTGTCACCAGTCAAGAAAAATGTGCAGTTGTGCCTCAGTGGTTTGTAAAAAAATAAATAAATGCAAGAACTTTTAAAGAATCATAACGAACTTAGGTCAAACAAACCTTATGTTTGTTAGCCAATTCAGCCGGTTAGACCAATACTAGGCCCCTGCCTGTAGGACTCTAGTAATCGTTGCCCCTCCAGTAGTAATGGATGTAAGACACCAATGCTCCGATACGAGCTTCACCCGCAGATATGTGGACCTCTATCAACTTGGATGCATATTTAACAATAACTTGTCATTATGTCATTGAAAATGGAAAGCTGGCCACAGTAGTTTTTTGAGTGCAGCCATTCCCTCAGGTCCAAACAGCTGAAATTATAGCTGATGTCCAAAGATCCGTCATGGTAAAATGGGGCATAGAGGGAAAGGTAAAATGTCTAGTAGCTGATGCAGCTTCCAGTATGATTACCACTGCCAGAAATCTAAACATAAGGCATGTCATTTGCATTGCGCTTGCACTGAACCTTGTGGTCAAAAAATCCCTACAGGTAACTCTTGGCCTAGAGGATTTACATACAAGAGCAACACAAGCACCACTGCAAAACAAAGGCTGGCTGAAATGCAGGAGCAGATGCAACGCCCGATAATGAAGCTCATCCAGGAGGAGGATATTCACTGGAACAGTACATTCTTGATGCTCCAACACTCGTATGAGGAGAGACAGGCGGCTTGGGGTGGCGTTTGCATTATTTCAAACTGATGTGACACCACTATCCTCTGAGGACTATGAAACGGCTGCTGGATGTCTCAAAGTACTCTCCCCATTCTTCATGGCAACTGTCGAACTGTCTAAGGAGGAGTCTCAGGATCAAAGGTCATTCCACTAATCAAGATGCTAAGATGCACTTAAACCATAATCAACGATACAGCAGCACAGTTGGGACAGAACTTGGCTGAAATCCTAAATGATAAATTCAGCACCTTGAGACCTCAAGTGCCCTCACTTTGTCAACGTAGTTGGATCCAAGATTCAAAATAATTGGATTCTACAATCATGTACAAGCCTAAGCAGCCATTCAACAAATGACATCCAAGTGCTCAGCACTGGTAGAAATGCAACACTGGACACACTGACAGACCAACCCTCCACATCTTCCAAGACATCCAGCCAGTCAGCTCAGCCAGACCCAACAGCACCACATGGACAAAATCTGTCTTCCACAGGTAACGTTATAAATGTTAATTAATAATCTACAGGACAAAATAAGTAAAAAGGGGATACAAATTGAAACCTTTCAGTACTGATTGCTTTTCTGTTTGTCTTTCACTGTTTTACAGGTCTTAACCTTTGAAAAACACTGGACCGAAATGCAGATGAGGCCAGGAGGTCACGGAATGCCATGGCAGATGCCACGATTGAAGTGCAGCGCTATGTCACTGATGCTGCCTTGGAAAGAGTAATGAAGACCCACTGCAATACTAGGTCACCCACAAAAACATATACCCTCACTTATACCAGCTGGCTAAACAGTTCTTGGGTACCCCTGCCTCATCCGTATTATGTGAGCATGTTTTCTCCACTGCTGGAGAAATTGTCAGCAAAAAAAGAAACTGCCTCAGTCCCAAAAGTTTTGAAAAAATTTTGTTACTGAATAAAAATCTTGGATTGTTTCCCATCCCACATAAATTTTAATCCCCTGCCCAAGGTACATAAACCTAATTAGTATCACACATCGCTATCACAACTCTACAGCAATGTTACAAGCAACGAGTGCCCACTGACTGTCATGATCCCCCTCACTTCAAGTCCCGCATCTGACAGCTTCTGGATGGCAGTGGCCCTGAGGCTGTAAAACAGCCCATGTTCAAACATTATATTTTGAAAGAAATCCATGTTTTATGCTGGTCGATTGGCAGCAGCTGAATTAATTAATGTTACAGTGTAAAGGTTGATCGCAGCTGTAAATTAGAATGTTGCCATGGCAATGTGGAAGCGTTTATGCGGAGTAATACATACAGAGTGAAGAAACAGTGGTGTTGTAGTGAAATATCGTCACGCATTTAATGTCTCTTAGCTAATCAAATTTCTTGGCTGGAACTAACTAATATATATATAAATTTTATTCATTTTAAAAAATATTTCTTATTTTCAAAAGCTTAAATGTGAACGTGAGCCATGTATCACTTATTCAGTACATTGATCTGCCTAATCTGATGGCACTTCTCTGCATTTCTGCTGTTCTCCAATAGAGGTCACTGGTTTTCACCAATGAAACAATTTTCTATACAACTGGCTGCAGTGATTCAAACCGAACACATCTAATTCAGCTGACAAAGAATTTTCTAAATTATATGATACTATGAGGTGCAATAAAACAGGATTAGATAAAAAGTCATAACAGTCACATGTGGTGTTAAAAAAAGTCAATAACAGCAGGCTAAAGAAAGCACTAAAACTTAATAAATCAGTTCACTTATCAGTCATATTGTTGAGTCAAAGTCCTTCAGTTACTCTTTATAGCAGGCATAAACTTAAAGGCTGTATCTTGTCAACGTGCACATTCAAACCAAAGCGGTGTACTTGGTGGCATTCACAATGATGATGGAGAGAGTGCTGTTATTGTTTGGACTTGTGGCTCTAGCTACTTCGTATGCTGTGAGTTTTAATTGAGCTCTTTCATAAAAATAACAAATTGTACATATTTTTAAAAATTTCTCCAAATTCTATTGCTCTTCCTCTAGACTTGCAGTAACTACTTATTATCTTTCTTTATATTTTCTACAGTTTGTTTATTGTCATGCATCAAATGCCAAGGCAAAGTCATTGTATATGAAAACATAGCTGGAAATTAACCTTTTCAATTCTAAGTACTATAAATTACTTAGCATGCATGATGTGATATGGTGGTTAACTGTGTGATGACTTGGTTTTGTGTTATTCAGATACCTGTTTCCCCTCAGGTACATGGTATGTCAAATGAAAAAAAAAAGACTTTTATTAAAATGAACATAAAAATAAAAAGTGTTGGAACGCTGTGATAAGACTCTAAGCCCAGTCTGTGTTTGTGTTACAGAGGTGTATCCAAACGAAGAGGATGAAAATCCTATGTTAAACCTGGGTAAGATACAAGACTTTGTTGGGTAATAGCTCCATAATGCACACATCAACAAAGTATTCCTGTATTTACTAGAATTATATGTAAAATGTTGAAAAAAAACTGCTTATTGCTGATTGAAAAAAGATGTGTCATTTGTGTCTGTGCTGCAGGTTCAAACCTTAACCTGCTTGAAGGGGACATGTTAATTCCAGTGAGTTGTATTTTAATGACTGAGCAGGACTGCTCATTGTCCTGCTGCCGTTATGCGATCATGTGTCAGGCTGTCAGGCTGTTGGTCCTCTTGCTAAAGTGTCTACGGTGCAATATTTCACATAACAAGATGGCTTTTATTATCTGTGTACTTATTAACTATGAATATGTATATGGTCCTCATTAAAAACATCTTTTATGTGATAGGAAGGAAGAAATGCCTTGACTGACAAAAGATACAGATGGAAATTTCCAATCCCTTACATTCTGGGTGATGATTTGGGTGAGTCTGTCTCATAATCAGTGCACTCTGAACACCATATCAACTGTAAATACCAGAAGTGTGGACTCGAGTCACACAACTTGGATTTGAGTCAGACTCGAGTCACAAATGTGATTATTTTAGACTGGTCTTGACAATATCAGTAAGACTTGCAACTGGGCTTGGACTTTAACACCAATGACTCATGACTTCACTTGGACTTGAGCCTTTTGACTTGAAAATACTTGAGATTTAAAAGTATGTTTTGGAAAAAGTGTACCGTGAATCAATATATTTCCCTTCATTTCATAAAACAGCTAACATTAATGCTATTCATTCCCAGCAAGTCAACACTTATCTCCCCAGAATGTTATTGCATGCCAGTCATTGGCGCCAGTTGAACAAATACGCTGTCAAAGACAAGTAGGAGCACTTTAAAGTAAAAGCACTTTAGTAAATGTACCATACTTCACTGAATGTAGTTACTGTTCACCGCTGAGTGTAAATAATACAAAAACAGAGAATTAGCCGCTAAATATGTAAAAGGAAAATGAAGAGCGAAATACAAAATTTAGGACTTTGGACTCTACTGGACTTGGATTTAGTCACATTTGTCTTGATGTTATTTAAAGAAGCAAATAAAACATCAAAAAGCATTCGTGATTTGTGCAAATGTGATAGATTAGAAGAGTGCTGAGGACTTGTTTAGGATTTCAGAATTCAAAGTTTAAAACTGGACCTGACTCGGGACTTGAGAGCAAAGACTTGAGACTTAGTTAAGACTTGCAAAATATTGACTTTGCTCCACCTCTGGAATACTCACGGTCATGTTTACTCAGAGTTAGCCCCAGTTCGAGCCGATAATATATTACAATTCCATGCAAGTCATGGAAAAAAGCACAAGTTTTTCTAAAAACAAAACATAATAAACAAGCAAAATGTTGATGCTGAAAATGCTGTTCTGTGAGTATTTCTCTAATCCTTGAAGGTTATTAGAACCTTCTGAAAGAAAAAAAAATCAGTTCCCTGTTGTGACTCTTTCTTTCACTTCTCAGATCTGAATGCCAAGGGCTGCATCCACCAGGCTTTTGAAATGTATCGACTGAAGTCTTGTATTGATTTCAAGCCTTATGAGGGAGAGAGGACATTCATTAAGTTTGTGAAAAGTGGAGGGTATGGCTTGAGCTTTCTCACTTTTGTTTCCCATGCTTGCAAATCTACTATAGCTGCTCTGGAATAAATACCAGTTAACAGAGTTACAGTATGTTTTTTTTTATTATTTAAATGACACATGACTCCTATAAATGATGCGAAGCCTGCGGAGCTAGTTCAGGCAGACAACTCAAAGATGCGCAAATCCTGATCAGCTGATCAGTCACATGCTCTCCCTTGCTGATTCGGGCAGGCTATTTAAACCCCCCCCTTGCTTACCTGATTATTATAACCAGAGACTACTCTGCTGCCGCTAGGTGCCGCTACTGCTGCTCTGTCATTGCTGCTCTGTTACTGCTCTGTGCTGCTTGTGCTGCTCGTGCTGCTTGTGCTGCTTGTGCTGTTCTGCTGCTGTGCTGCCGTGCTGCTGTGCTGCTTGTGCTGTTTGCTGCTGTGCTGCCTATGAAGATTGTGATCTTATCTTTACTGGGGCCTCTGATCCTTGCCATCATGTCCTCCGACTTCTCTGACGAGTCAGGAAGCGAAGGCGGCTTGTTGGAAGGACAGCTGGAAATTCCAGGCACCGACATCGATGCGCCCTCTCCATCTAGGGACCAGGAGGCCCTTTCCGTGGCTCACCCTCGCCGCAGCTCTCGCCTGGTTCAAAGGCAACTGAGCGACTGGCCCATGGTCAAGATCCTCGAGGTCCTCTACGCCAACGGCATCTCTGCTCCACCTGGCCTCAGTCATGAAGAGCTGTTCGAGTTCCTTATAGATCACATTCCTGGTGCGATCGAAGATCCTGAGCCAGCTACTCGTAAATACTCAGGGGTGCCAAGTGGCGCTCTAAGTTATATTTTGCAGTTAAATTAACTTTCGGATGCAGAAGCAGCCCTCGCATATTCAACACTCTTTCAGAGGCTCTATGCTGGATATTGTATAATACCCACAAATTGTCTTTTGTTCTGCATCTTCTAGATGATTTCCTGGTGGTCGATTTCCCGGTGGTCGATTTCCCGGCGTCGCCTCCAGCTCGTTGCATAACAATCGTTAAGGACATTTTCTCATCTCTCGGAGTGCCTTTATCCGAAGAGAAAACTGTCGATCCCAGTACGCGCATTGTATTTTTAGGTATTATGTTAGATTGCGCCCTTATGCAGGCCTCTCTCCCTAGAGAAAAATTGTATCGCATTAGGGATATTTTAAAATCATTCTCCTCAGCTGCTTCCGTGTCAAAAAGGGATCTTCTCTCTCTGTTGGGTCATTTAAATTTCGCTATGAGGATAATTCCGCAGGGGTGTTCATTTGTGTCCCGATTGCTCGACCTGTCTAAAACGGTTAAAGAGCTTCATGAGACTATAATTTTAGATCAAGGGTGCGTGTCCGATATTCGATTTTGGTCTCTTTTTTTGGATGAGTGGAATGGCATTTCTTTTGAGTTTTTCACAGATGCCGCTCCTTCCGTCCGTTTTGGGGGTTGCTTTAAGGGGGAATGGTTTTCTGAAGCTTGGCCTAA